>PNEQ01036088.1:0-57854 GCA_003012365.1 Medauroidea extradentata | reverse complement strand
GGGGAGCTGCAGCAGGAGAGAGAGAGTTTTTGCTGGCAGGTGCCTAGTGTGATCTGAAGTGATAGTGACAAGTATTGGATTGCGACGACTGTTCAAGGGCGTCCAGCGAGTGGGACCACAGCAAGTAGGAGGAAGAAGGTGATTCTAGGCCAGAAAGATTCTGCGGTATTATTTCTTTGGGTCCACCATTGCGAGTGACTAGTAACCTTCCCATATACAGAGAATTAATGTAGATGTATTTTTTTCTTTTGTGTAAATAGTAGTTACTTGTTCTGTTTGACATTTATTGTGGTAAATCATTGTAGACATAGGTTATTTTTGTATGTACAGTTGTAAATAAACTAGGTAAGCTTTATTTTCTTTATTTTATCAAGACCTCCATCCCAAAACGTACCTAGCCCGCAAGCTTGTAACAATAATGTTTCATGATATAAACAAAAAATTCTAACTGGATGATAATATGCACCACCAGACTTTCAGTTATAAATTGGACATACACCATTGTAGCAAATGGTGTGTCACATGAAACCAGAGGATACACAAAGAAAAGTAAACAAATAAAAGGACGTTGTTTGCAAACAAAGTAGTTCTGTTTGTTTTTTACTTGTCTGTTTGCTGCTATTGCCTTAAATAATTCTTTAGTTTCTAGCTTGTCCCCATTGCAAATATCGTTCAAAAAGTAACTGACTTTAAGTGTTATGGATTAGACAACTGAAAAAAAATATTGCATTTGCAAGGGGGTTCCAATGTGTTTTTTTTTTTTTTAAGTAGTACACATACATTATACATTGAAAATATAATTAGATTTTTGGGGGGGAAAAGGGTGAATTTTATTTACTTTGTGTATTTGTTAATGTTTTTTTTTTTTGCATAGTTGTGAATGCCCGAGCATATGTAACTTGTATATACGTAATTCAGAAAGTACGGTAAGGGAGATGGAGGGGTGTGGTTTTGACAGGCTCCGACAGGAACGCCAATGAGGGAAGGGAGGAGTAGGAGGGATGTGACTAACAACCAGTCAAATAGACAGTCATGAAGGGATAGGGAAGGGATTGCAGTGATTTAATATATACATGTAAAAATGTGTGTCATTGGAGCTCGGCTGGGCTACAGTTTATATATCTTGTTGGATATCTTTATATAATTACACAGATTTTATTTAAAATATACTTTATTAATAATTTTATCAATTGAACTATTTTACATAAAAGCTTTTAAATATAATTTTATAAATTAAATACACGCGAGCATCCAATTGAATGTGACATCGAAAATATTTCGGAATTTCAATTCCACAAGTACTGCAGTCAGTTTATGTTTTTGTGCTTTTAATAACTAAATTTAACAATAAAGGAGATAATGTTAATTAACAACAAAGAAGATAATGTCCACTTGGTGGGACTTAGTACTGGTGCTACACCTATCATTAGGGGAGAAGAACATGTGCATTTCTTTCATAAGTTAACTGGAGTCATTATTATGGGTGAACTTCTTGAACGACTGTCAATGGCATTTAAATTTCACATGTAATGCAGTCAGTTATTCACGTTTTTATGCTTTTGATAACCAAACTTAATTAACCACACAGATAATAACCACTCGATGGGAGTATTGGCGCAACACCTATCACTGGGAGATACTAAGTGCATTTTTTTAAAAGTTAACTGGAGCCATTAGTATGGTTAGTGAACTTCTTGAAATACTACCAATGAAAATTAAATCTAATTACAGTGAGTACTTCACGGTTGTTGGTTTAAAAAATTATACTGTTTTGACAGTTTAATTTTATCTTCTCATGCATTTTTCGTTATACTTTACGTTAGCTATTACAAAAACCACTATTCTGCGAGATAAATACGCGAAAATGTACAGATGTGTCTTAACATTTCTTTCCATTTTTGAGACCTGCGGTTGTAGCTACTTAAAAATTACGGGAAGAAAAAGAAGACAAATTTAAAATTTTAACACCAACTCATTAAGGATTATATCTATATGTACCTTTGCCAACAATTTCATTTCATTCGAATTTTTTACATAGGTTACACATTTATAACACTAAACCTAAGTCTGTTTCCCTTTAAATATCTCTCCTGAAGAGCGGCCCTTTTTTTTTTTTTTCAGTTTCTACACTATGTCTATTGTACGAAAACATTCTCTTTCGGACATGACAGATTGGCGACAATTTCAGTCGATGACCGACATCTGGAATTGGCCAGGTATGACATCAGACGGGAGGAAAGAGTAATATTATGGGAGGTGTTCATATGAACATAAGAGTCAATATGGAATGGTTGTCGAGATGGCCCCATTTTAATGTAAACATTGACAAGCTCTAAGATTCTGTTATTGTTTTATTTGTAGTTGTGTTCCTCGTTTCAGTCACAAGGAGATTGTTATACATAACGAATAACACACAAATATTTTTTCATAACTGTAATAACAAGATTATAGTACACAACAGTTTTGTTTCATGTCATGAAAAACACAACGTTCAGTTCACAGCCCACATTAGTCGGTTAGCTGTGTACGTACACACGTTTCTATGGCACTGCATTGCCTCCTTTATTGTGACATGACCCGTCACTGCAAGAATGAACATAACTGCAAATAAAACAATAACAATAATTTTAGAGCTTATCAACATTTACATTCAAATGGGACTATCTCGACAACCGTCCCATATTGACACCACGTTCACTTGAGAACTTTTTTGATCACAATTACCAGTAAGATCACCAACCAGATTGCACTTTCCTCCCGACAACACAAACACACACAGTATGTCTAGAAACAAACGAATAATAAGCTCACAACGCGAATCCTGGGCTAAATTACGGATGAAAAAATTAATGACAAAACGTTGTACCCTTACATTTTATTTGCAAAATGGAGCAACAAAGCACTGCAGTTAGTCCCTTCTTACGCTCCACAAATATCAAGGTTAAAATCCCGTGCAGTCAAACAATATTCTATGTTTAAATGACGTTAACATACGTAAAATAATACCAGGACACAGAGCGCAAAAGGTGACTATCTCCGTTCATTCTTGCCACATTATACACATATAACGTCGTCGTACAACATTTTATCACTAACATTTTCGTCTGAAATTCAGCCCAGGATTTGCGTGGTGTGCTTATTACGCGTTTGTTTCTTGGCAACATGTATACAGCCCAGATATGGCTTACCTCAGATAAAATTTCTTCAAACGGGTTGATAAACCAGTTGTTCTTTTAACATATATTGATGCTATTTATTTTTTATCTTTGAACGAATACAAAACTGCACAGCGTACACATTACCTTAACGTTAAAATTTTTATATGCCATACAATTTCTTTAGCCTTGTGAGTATGTAACCAAGAGCCGTCTTACAAATATAAAAAAACACGTTTCTCTTGATTGGACCTAAATGGTACCCACAGCGTCGGTAAAAACATACTAGATGCCTAATAATACGTGATATATGTTTACAGTATTTAATGAACAACTGAATGACCTGCGCATTGCTATTCGGAAATAATAACGTTAAAAATAATATGTATGTATTGTAGTGTGTTAATATTGTTTGAGAGGGCGCGTTCCCCTGTGCCTATTGGTAAGAGCCGCCCACTGCATAAAGATAAATTAATTGCGAGCCTTTGAAGTTGGCTATTACGATCCAAGACATACGCAAGGTTCGCCGCACACCTTCACCACTCTTACACGAAGATAAGCTCTGTCATCACTCCCTTGCGCCACGAGTTTACCTAGTCACTTGACAACATCCACCTCACTAGTACATAACACGACACTACATCACTCCAGCCTAGCTGGAGGGGAACTTCACTCCCCCACCGATTACACAAACACTTAATATATTAATTATGGCAACAATCCCCCTCCAGCCTTAAATACGGGTCCGGAGCCCAGCTAAAACAGTTAACACGCACCCCGCCGCCGTCCAATGATTTGCAACTAGTCTGTCGGGGTGCATTTGATTTCACAAACACCCAGCGAGTTATGGAAGCTTCGGCTTTCTGTCTCGTGACAGCACGGCCTCCGGGGGCATATGGGGAATCGGCGGCCTGCGCCACGCCTGACATTATCCTAGCTGATACGTCAGGCTGGCAGGTACACACCACTTCCGATACCGCTAATCACCCCTGAATGGCGCGCTCACAGGAAACTAGTTCCAACACCGGCAGGTCGAGCAAGGTTCTCATTTTCGCCCGTCATACAGCGTAATAAGAACGTCGCGTCGGCGGCAAAGCAATTTTGCGGGAATGGTTCAGTTTCCGTGATAAGGCGTCGGTAACTGTGAATAGCTCGTCGGACATACGAAAAAAGGATTTAGCCTGTCATTGGCATTGTTACTGTCATGCATTAGTTAAATGTGTGCATTTCAGACAGTTACTGTCTAATTGTGCTGCGAGTAGTTATTTCTATAAATATGAAACATATTAAGTACACAACACTACGAAAATGTTAAGTCCTCTGTTGTGAAAAAACACTAAGCGTTACGAAAGCAGTGAATCACCTGTAATTATTCGTCGTTAAATTATGGCAAAAGTTACGCATCTGTACCGAAATAATGCATTCCTTATTGTAACATGCTGAAAATATAGGTTTCTTCAATGTGTAGGGAACTAACTAAATTCCTGTAAACTCATTGTCGGAATTAGTACTTCTCATAATCGTTTTAACCACAATTCTCTTTACAAATACGTAAATGTATAAATTTTGAGAGATTCAAATTTAAATAAATTCAACATAACAGAACGCATATTGGAATTATTGAACATGAAATAAATGTCTGTGTGCTTACTTAAACATTCGTGTACAACGAAACTTAAGTCGCTACAGAGTGGTCGTACCAGAAGAATATTATTCCATTTCGAAGAAATGTGTCATACAAAGTATAAACACCATAATTTAATTATATAAATCCGATCAATGTATGTAACCAGGACGAAATTATAATTAATTTTAGTTACAGATATGTGTATTTACATTTCTACACACGCAACATAGTTTGACGGTAAAACACTTGTTTGATTCCTGCAGCAAATTCTATAGAGAAAATATACCGGATGAGTCAGTGCGAAGTGCGTTAATTTTACGTGGTAATAGTTCACCAAAAAAATTACGAAAATTTGTTTTCAATTTCTTACTAAAAATTACGTAGTGGTGGTAAAGCTACCATAAAACTAAACTTTCAAATTATATTTCAATTAAAATATCCAAACAACTTGATATTAAGTAGCGAAACTTTCAGAGGTGCTTAAAAAATAACTCATATTAATTCTAAGTAATTCAATTGGGTAATATCATTGGTCAAACATTGTTCAAATATGGTACGACGACTCATTTCTACGTGTAGCTTCGGAACACTTCGCTAAATTCAGGCTGCACTACAGAACCTTGAGCAGGTGAGAAAGATTAGTGAAAAAAAGGTCGTCTCGTCGGAAAATTGGCTATTTTCGAGGAAATCTTGTCAAATTATTACATTTATTGTAACGTACTGCGACCGTCTTGAAAGACAAGTGTACCGTCACCAAACAAGTAGGTGTGTTGCCAAGGATATGGTTCGGATGGCTTTTACCATCGAAGATTTGTAACGCGGATGGAGCAAAAGTACGTTGCATAGTACAGTAAACAAGCGGCATTCTGTGGCGAACAAAACTGATGCGGTATTAAAATAAAACGCACAAATTTATGTGTATGTTATGCAAGTTTAACAAAATCGTAAATCCAGATAATCCCACTGACAGTAATAGTTATAGTGTAGGTTTAAATTAATAAATTTCAATAGCAATTAATTTTAACAACACTTGGTGCATTTTGGCAAGAATAGGCCTACTGAATTGTGTGAGTTATGGATATGTAAATTCATACACCAACTTATGTTACTTGTACACGTGGTTGGTTAAGTGTAAGAAAAGGCGAAAGACTTAACTTCACCACAAAAAATTAATAATAATAATATACTGCTATCGTCCAATGAGCAGGTCTTGAAATTTATACAAAGCACACGCCCCACGCAGTAAGTAAGAAATGTTATTAGTGATATTACATAAGGTGTTACTTGGTACCTAGACAGTAAACAATGCTCACTAGCAACAATTGCGCACGCACATAAATAAATTTGCTACTGTCTAATTAATTCAGACAATTAATATTGTAATCTGAAAAGCAACTACGTTATAACGTAAAAATTACAGTAAAGCAGCAAACTATCAAATGAATTCTGTTGTCTTAAACATCTAATAACCCATATAGCAATCGTATAGCCATGAGAGAATTTATTTGGAAAATGTATAAATACTAAACATGATAAAACTTCAAAAAAGTAAGCGAATGAAGAAATGTAAAAATATTACCTTTTTACAATGATAAAGAGTTCGAATGACAGCATCTGCGCATTAGTAATAACATTCGAATAATTTCACAAAGCTAATGTGCAGCGTACCGGTCACAAATTTTTTAGTTTTGAAATAATACATGGTTAAAATTTATGAAAATATTGTTTATATTATTTCGTAAGCGATACAGTACAAAATTAATCAAAACTATACAGTGTTGTAGTGAACGCGCATGGTATTACAATAGATGCTCAATACTTGAACATCTTATTTCCACACATACTTGTAGACGATGCATATGAGATTGGCGAATACGCACCAGTACACAAGGATTTACCTGTACTGCCTGACATGCATTTTGGACACAGCCAAAGTTCTTGGTCATTCACCAAGACTCGTATAAACCACGATTTTTAAATACAAGTAATAGTTCCAAGGGTACAGATCCGGTGACCTTGCAGGCCATGCCACGCGACCACCAATACTGAAAGGTGCTGGTACATACCATCGTGCAAATACCACATTTAACGACATTGGTGCACTGGTACATCTTTCAGTAGCTCTGTTGGATTATTCTTTGGGGAATACCAATATGGACCGCCACTGAGTCGATTGGAAGGTGTTTGAGAGCCAATTATCACTACCCAACGGTTCTCACCCAAATGTTCAGTGAGAACTGATGATGGAAATGTGGCTCACTAACTACATGCGAATTTACGCGAGCCCACACTTTGCTCATTGTAAAAGTTAAATACACCAGTTCTTATAAATATCGCTTCATCTGTGAACAGAACAGTACTCCAGACGGCCGGATTTTCTGCCAACTGACATAGCAACAATTTACAATACTGCATCAAAGCCGGGCGATCTGGTGGCTGAAGTGACTGTACAGGCTTGAAGTGAAAGGCGCGCAGTCTCTCCCTTTGTAGTATGCGATATAATGTAGACTGTGATGGATTTAGCCTTGCAGCAATACGTGTGTACGAATGTATAGATTGTCAACCATGCAGCCCAAAACTTTGGCTTTAAGGGGGATCATTCCCTACATAAATAATGTTAAAATGAACTTGAAATTATTTATTTTGTAGTAGACATAAATGACAAGTATTGGAGAAACATAATTTTTTTTAGAAAAAATTTTTTAATATATATTTTGACACTTTAAACGAACTTTGCATACTAATTTTGCAGCCATTACAGCAAGAATCAGAATAAAAAATTTTACTAATTACTGCATTTACTTGCTTGATTAAAGTACGAGAAATTGCGTGTCACATTCGGTTTTAAAAACAGTTGTTTGAAACAGTTTACTGATGCATTTTACATGCATTTATTCATAACTTTTTGTTATGTAATTTCAGTAGCAAATTTAAACACTTTAACCAACGATTTGAAACAAAAATACTACACCGTATCATACTGATACATTTAAATGAATTTTACAAGCAACAATAATTCAGTTTGTTAGACTGGTTTACTAAAAACAGATATAAAATCAAAGGTATGTAACAATGGGTTAGGTTGACTACAAGTTGCCTGTGAAGTGCTTCCATCTGGCGAGAAAGACAAGAATGTTTCGAAAGCATGTTCCTCCCCCTCTCCAACTATCGGACAGGACCTGTGTCACATACAGTTGGTAGAATGGAGGGGAGGTGGGGCGCGAGACAGCAGTAGAATAACGTGGGAAGAAAAATGTTTGCAGCGACTGGCTTACACTGTTGCCATATTTTTCGAAGGTTCTCAAGGCCTACCCATGTGCCTGCCAGCAGTTGTAGGCAGGCCGCTGAGAATGTGAGTTCTTTAGTGTAACGCTTTCCTCTAAGGTCTCTATTATTTATATTCACTATATTTACAACATATTTTACTGCTATAGTAATCTTTTTAAACGATATTTTTAAAGAACGCTTTAAAAAGATTAACAACAGTTAATCAGACGAAACGACAAAGCAGGAGCGTGGCATCCTGTCTGTTCCTTAATAATGATATTAGTTTACCATGAATAAATTTAAATATGTAATATATTTCATAAAAGTATGTCATATATCACTTTTACGTAATCCGTAATGAAAAGCAAAAATTAAATTACTAATATCTTTTCAAAACACATTTATGTTTCTTTTATTTTTAGTTTACTGAGGAAATTAAACAGTAGCATAGTTCCTAAACTGAACACAAGCTGTGTTGCTAAGATTAGTTCAAATACCTACATCTACTTGAAATTCCCACTAACCTAAATTACAAATTGGAAGTTCGGACACTGCTAAAACGTAAAGTGGTGCAAGTACAAGCATAATTATCACGCTTGAGTAAAATTTGTTACGAATAGAAACTATTTTGTTTTTCAAACGAAATTTGATGTAGCTCAAGATATGTTTCTGAAAGACACGCAGTAAAATTTGTTTTAAAATTCAACAAAATATAAATGGCGCAGATTTTAGAGGAAGGCATTACACTGAAAAACACAGTATATATAAGATTTTACTATGAATACATACACGTAGTTTACTTTGAACATTAACTTTGTACTTTTCGTATTAACATTGAGACAGAACTGCATTTATGCAAGACGCCACACTTAAAAACACACAATTTACTTTATATTACACTGCATTGAAAAGCACACAGTAACATTTGTTTTGATCATAAACTAAATATTTTTTGTGAAACTTTCATAGCATAGTTATGCAAGGTAATAGGCATACAGCACGGTCGTAGAAGAACAGGTCTGGACACTCGCCTATCTAACAATATATTTTGCTTGACCCCCTTGTTGTTTAGCTGTAGTTCGTCAAGTTACCGAGAATGCCGTACTTTTTGGTGCTGTTTTCCGGGCGGTCGGACTCAAACTCCGTCCACTTTTTTCCATTGTTAAATTTATAGAGTAAATAAAGATTGCTGGAGCTTTTTCTTAAATTTGTGAACGAAGAAAGTATTTCATAAATTGATAAAAAATACGTTTTAATAAATTGTTTATCTTAGCGGAAAGGAAATGGGCGGAGTTTAGTCCGACCGCCCTAACATCAGCGCCAATAAAACACAATATTCGCGGTAACTTGGTGAACTGCAGTCTAACAACGAGGGGGTCAAATATCCAGGCGAGCGTCCAGACCTGTTTTTCTACGGCCGTGGCCTACAGTGAAAACCACAGAGAAAAATTTTCCGCGTGCAAAAAAACGTATACAAATTTCACTCGAATACAGTACTGTTCCTATTTTAATAATGATTTTGCTTATTCACTGTTGCTGAAAATAAGACAAGGCAATCAAATTTTAAAAAAAATCCTCTTACCTCAGTTCACTGCAATACATACGAAGTTTCAACTGTCGCTTTCAAAAGTTTCAATTTCAGATACGTGATTTAAATGACGAAGCCTGATAATGAATGTCCTGGTAAACGCACATTTTCGCAGTGCTTTAGATTCTACGGACAGAAACTTAGGCAATAACATTTGAAAATGTGTTTTCACGATTCCTTTCTTTTTAACTAAAGTCTGTCCGTGACATAAGTTAAACAATCACTCAGCAGTTGCAACAATACTTATTTTTTCTGATGGCACAGCCAGTCCACCAGGGCTTAGTGCTTCAATCCATCCTCCAGAAAAGATACTGCAATGAATATTTTCAAATTATTGCAAAATAGTACAAAGTACTATTTATATAAAATTTCATATTTCCGTACCATTTGAAGTTGATGAAACAGAATAATTTAGAACATTTGTTGGAAAATTGAACTACATATCCCCTGCTGTATCTCGGTACTTCATCTTGTACTGAAATTTCAACCAAGCCCTTGTCATTCAAAGATGTTTCACTATTTATTGTCTATGTCACGGTTTACACTCACAATGTCTCTGTTTCGGCATTTTTAACCACACTGACAAACATCTGACTAGTTAGATATGGTTGATTAAATATTAAATTGTTGATTGATAGAATTTGGTTTTCTCTGTAGATACCACTACGACTTTAAGAAAACAATTTTTTATAAACGCAATTAATTCTGTGAGAATTGTTGAGCTTAACACAGGGAAAAATTGTGCTTACGTACAATAAATACCTATAAGCCGACCTGATCGGATAATATAGGTCGTTTTGATTTAAGGTTAGTTTCATCAGTCACGATATGGTTCATTATCGTTCAAAAGTTTCACCTACTAACTTTCCTTTAAAACTGTCACTATTTCTCTCGTGAAAAAGTTTCAATTTACTTTACCCAGTAATTTTTAATCGCGCATAATACGTAGTAGAATAGTAGTATTAATGTAGTGCATATTCGAGTGAGAATGATGATTATAGTAAAGTATACAAATTTAAATTTATGTATGCATTATATTACAACGCCTATCGTCCTCTTAATTTGCATTACATCATGTATAAAAATGTTTTTTGGAAGATTTATGCTACATAAAATACTCCAGCCTAACTGGATAGCGCAAGATCGCTGAACTTCAGTGATCCTGCGCTACCCAGTCTCTGGCATATCGGCCGTGTTCCCTGTCAGTACAGCAGCCACTACCATGTAATACGAATATTCCTTGCCAGAAAGCGTGGCGGCCTGTATGGCAGCTGACATGACAGCGTGTATGGCGGCTGCTAAGGTATCAGGGGAAGGTAAATGGGCTTACATCTCGTCGACATGGAGATCTTTAGAGGAGGTGTTACACAACTTAACAACGACAGGAATTGTGAAAGGAGTCTGCCTACTTTAGGAGCCATTCCAGAATTCGACTGGAGTGATATGGAAACCCTGGAAAACCGAAGTCAGGATGGTCGGAACCGGGTGTCGACCCCGGGTCCTCCCGAATGCGAGGCGAGTGTGTTACCACTGCTCGACCTCGCTCGCTATCTGTATTTACTTCATTGCTACAGTAAACTCTTTCGCGCGAATTTTCACATTTTTTAAAACGCGGCTGCTAGGTATTTGAAGGTATTAAACAGTACAAAAAAGTCTGTCGAGTATTAAGGATAGTTTTTTACGACTTCTTGCTGTATGGCTTGTTTTATAATAGGCCTACCTCACTGCCACTGTCATTGAATAGGACGTGCGCAAATCGTATCCGTTTTTGCTGTTTTAGAGCTGTTTGTCATTACAGCATATGGATCTCTATTATATTCAATTATCTGGCAGCGATTCCTTCAAGTTTTGTAAAGTTATCGTACCAGCATTCCTTTGTTTTTCATTTAACTTACTTTTTTAAATTTCTTCAACACGACATCGCTTATAGCTATCTCTGTTGCTTCTCGACCGAAGTAGCGCGGTGGAAATAATTCATGTTGTGTTTGGAAGGACCTGTGTTCGATTCTTGGCCCAACCATTCTGATTTCAGTTTTACAGGGCTTTCCGGAATCACTCTAGGTGATTGCTGGGATGGTTCCTTATTACAGGCCCTTACCGATTCCCATGACTACGTTGTTTGAAAAGAGTTCCTTACTAATCGGAATAATTAGTTTGCCATTTCAGAACTCGTATGAGTAACATAAGATCTTATGCAGTGTATGTGGCACTCTTTTCAAATAAACTTCCAAAGTTCCGCATGACTGAATCGGAGCACTGGAAAATGTAATAAAAAAATTGGTTTTTATAAAACAAGTCAAATTACTAGAATCAATAGAGCCTACAGGAGACGCTTTATCACCGAGAGAAAATAAAAACGAAATAACTCGATCTTTAATTTATCAAAATAAAATACTAAAACATGAAAATGTGTGTATAACATCTATATAAAGAAAAAAAGGGCATTTGAGGGCATTTAAAATTTATAGGTATATAACTAAATATTACCTTAATCAGAATTAGTTCTGAAAAGGCGATTATGATAGATTTAATTCGAACGGACGGTGTGTGTGTCTGCACATTCTTCCTGACAGCCTGGTAAAGGAGATTGCTCACCCGTGAAATATTTTACTTGCATTTCGACCTATTCTGGTACATGATGTGAGGAAAAATCATATGTAATAAAAATATGGTCACCCAGTGTAAACACAATATACTCTTAGTATCCAGTACAAACATTATTTTTAATTTAAATGCATGTAGGTCGTATTATAATTTTTTCCTTGCATTCAACTATTACAAAGCAAATTGGCAACCGATCAAAACTATTGTCACATTTAAAAAAATGTATAGCTGTTTTGAAACGTTGGTGACTTACAAATGCGAGGAAATAAGTTTACGTAATCCGAAAACTTGTTACAATTTCTGAAATAACGTGAACTGATATTAATATTTCATGCATTTAATTTTAAACTGTAAGCAGCACGAATTGTAGCGGTATGAAACACCGAACTACTGAATTAAATTTATATTTAAAACATGTAAATGGTAGGTATGCCATATTATTTCCAGATTTCACGCTTTGTACTCAAAGTTTACTCGTTAATGAAAGTATGATAGTGATACACATATAATATACGAAAATTGTTGCTGGCCAAATGTCATGAAGAGGGAGTAGGGGTGACTGACAATATACCGGCTGCGTAGTTGAAACCAGGACGCGAACGTGCTACTCAACGACCTAGGAATGTGATGCAAAAGTACTACGTACTAAAATATAATGGAAATATCTGAGCTGCGTATTGCCCGCAAATGCAAAGAAAAAATATATATAAAAAAATATTATTAAAACATTTTACGCACATAATATTTTCACTTACTCTGGGTTAAGCCATCCGTGAAGTTTCCAAACCATATGTGTCGAATCGAGAACGCGAAATAAATGTGAATTAAGTATAACAGTAATAATATTGTTTTCCTTCTAACAAATTGCAACTTACTGACACCACAATTTGTTGATGCAGTATTGGCATAAATATTGCAAAATTTCGTATTGTTTAAAAACAATATTATTTCTTGCTCTAAACAATTTCACAAAATAATCGTATGGTGTCACGGACTTTCATTTTCACTCAGATTTTTGCATTCTTTTAAGTCACACTCAAGTATATCGTCAAATAGTTAAAAAATACTGAATATCCTTTACGAAGTTAATTTCAACAGTCTTGCCACACATTTGTTTCTTGATTTTCTGTAGAACTTGTAATTTATCATTACGAACACAGAACAATGCTGGTAAATAAAAATTCAGGTCAACAAACTTAACTTAGACATGTTTAAAAGACAAAAAAAATCCTTTCTTATAAGAGCCCATAATCTACGAATATAATGGCCAACATCATAGAATTGAATAGGGATTATTTTCAAATTGCTTATAATTTAATTGTTAACCCGGGAATTAATACGTTTCTCATAATAACAATCTTGCCCGCATAAAAAGAATAATTAAGCTGTATAAAATAAGAATTGCATAATAACATGGCATATTTATTATTTGCAGAATGAAAAATTTTCTACGCACGTCACACTCTCTCTAGTCTACGTTTCATTTTTATGTAAATGTTTCTTTACAACTTCACCGACAAAATTGGATAAAGTGCTAGAATTTATTCGTTAGAGTTCACTCATAAATAATTCAAAATAATATGTAAGGGCGATGGCCCACGGCAGGCTTTGATTTACAGTATTTTCCCTGTACAAGCTTTCAAAAAGACGTATCACGTTTTATTACATTACTTTATATAACTTTTGCATTGTACAGCTAGATAATAAATATTGTCGGATATTTGCTCGAAAATAGTAGCCTAAATAACATAGTATTTAATATATCCCAGCAAATTTTACACAATATTAACGTAATTTACTATCTTAACACTGTAAATTGAGTAGAAGAATAATGTTTAGGGTACGAAAGGTTACAAAAGTGGGTAGTTAGCCTTCTCGAAAACTAGTTACGTGGAAAATATTTAAAATCCAAAACAGTCGTGCTCTATTCCCCTAAAATATCGCATGGAAACGGTATTCGATGGCAGAACATCACACACTTGACACCTAAACTGTGGGCTCGTAGGCGTCTGTATACTGAACCCTGATAGATGACATGATACGAAGCCCACAATTGAAAAGCGACGAAACGCGAAGTGCTGGGGAAGTGTGGGTTTCCCATAAAGAAAAATCTTGCTGGACAACGGAAACGCCTGCCACATTTCACACATGCAAAAAATCGGGGACCGACCCTGCCGAGGGGTCGAATACGGATCACCTTGGTGGGAGGGTAAAAGCTCTGGCCACGATGTCAATTGTCACCAGCATGAAAATATTTAATTAAAATGTGCTTCTCGATACGTTTTGCCTTAAATTGACTTTCAAATATTCTCTCCGCATTGTAAGTAGTCCCTAAATTAACACTTTAGATGCATACGAATGTATGTAAGTATATGTACACATGTTATTCTGTACTTCTATTTTATTAGATAAAAAATTGTTAATTTTTAAATCCCTACAACTTAATAAGTGCATGCCATATACAGTACTGAAGGAGAAAACCAATTAATCAGAAGTCACGTGAACTATGTTTCAAAATTTGCATTATTTCAACAAGTTTTTACGCTTGGGAAGGGGTAATGCGTATATATGTGCCCTTTAAACGTGTCTATGCATTCCCAGCAGCGAAAATTCTACGCAATCCCACCGGGACTGAACCCATTTTATATAAGGCTTAACGTCTCGTCGACATCGAGGTCATTACATATGGCGTCACACAACTCTGACACAATGACAGAAACTGGCAGAAGGAACCATCCTAGGCCAGCATCTAAGTTTATATAAGTTTCCCACTCGTAGTATGACAAAAGCTCCTGTAACCACTGAGTTTAATCCTATAGTAATAAAAAATAGGAACGTTTAGATAATTTGAAATACTATCTCTAAAAAATTATTTAACAAAATATTTTAACTATCTTCATAGCTTCCATTGCTGATGTACTACTGTCATCCAGTTACGGAAGTTGCAACGTTTGCTTACTTCTGTTTACATGCTTAAGCAGTTTAATAATTTTGGATCGTTTGGTACATTTTCGTCCCTTCGTAACACCTTGGCGCTACTTGGACATTTTTGCTGAACACTTACACGATCTAGAAACGGCATATAATACACAAAATTCTTGAACACTGAATGTTACTTGGCTACTGTCCCCGCGCGCCAGCTCTGACGGACAATGCGTACACGCCAGGGACTCGAGCTGACGCGCGCACAGTACGTGAATATGCCTAGTTTGGCAACAATGCTACAGCCAGAAAGGAACAGTGTGAGGGAAAGAGTCCGGTAACCGCCCCGGGGAGGGGTGGGAGAATGCAAGAAGTGGGCAGGGATGTGAGGAGTTGGCGAAAACCACGTGATCAATCGTGCGAGTGTGCTGCTCTCCTACGTGATTCTGCGGAACTATTTCAGCTACGAAGAGAATGATTCTCTAAACAAGCAACAGATGTGCTATTTATCGGATACCAGCTACAAGATGGTGGGGCCTAATTTCCCTTAATATCCATGCAGCAAACGTTGGTTGCATGCTTACTGTCACTAATCATACATGAACTTTCGGTCTCATATAAGCGACGATTTGAACGTCAGTGCGTTCGGTATTCGTCACATTGGCTATTTTTCTGCACCTCTTCTTCGTGCAGCCCCTGCACTGCACAGCGTTTCTGCATACATTAAAACTATGCCACCAAGTTTCGCGCTATTCCACTACTGCATAGCTAGGTGTATCACTACTATGTGAAAACAGCAAAAATGCGTCACTATCCTAGCGTTCAACACAGATCACATAAACTGAGTGAGTACACTGCACTATAGTTTTGCGACATTAAGAAATTATTACGAATACGCACTTAAACTGCTTATCTCCGCAAAAATGTTATAGTATTTCATAAACTTTTTTTGTGTTTATCATTTTTAAAACCCATTCTCTAATGGTTATATGATTGCTGTGAGAGCTAGTAAGTATTTAAAACAAATAAATGTATATTTTTCTGTTTACCATACCTTTAACGTTGTAAAATAACTGCTTTTCACACTACAATGTTCATTATCTGCATAAATTAGTCGGCATTAAATTTATTATTAAATATTGGCGCAATTGTTACCAGTGACAATTAGTCAAATGACATTCAGGTAGAACATTTTGTAACATTACTAATAAAACTTCTTATATCACTGCAGTGGGTGTTTTATTTGAGTAGCAGTTAGGACTGACTCATTATGCCATTACGATCAAGGTACAATATTATCAATAAGATTACTTGGATTTTGTAAAACTTGGTGAAAATTACTATAAGCTTGTTAGTTTCATTTAAATACTAAGGTTTTTCTCACAGCAGAATGCCACACTTTGTTGTACAATGCAACCTACTATACACAATCCGCGTTTCTAATCTCCGATGATGAAACTCGGCAAAAGGATGTCATTGCGACACGCCTACTTGTTTGGCTACACTGCCTTGCAAGACAGTCGCAAAGCTTGCATATGTTACAATAAATGCAATAATATGACATAGATTATCTCGAAAATGGCCAACTCCAGCAAGAAGACCATTTTTCGTTAACCTACCACACTTGCTCAAAGTTCTGAAGTACAACATGAATTACAATGAAGTGTTCCGACCGAAGATACAGGGAGTAATAAGGAGTCGTGCCCCATTTAAACTGTGATAGACCGATGACATTACCAATCTAAATAACTTAGAATTAAGATATGTAATTTTTCAGATACTGCTCAACGTTTCATTATTTAATATCGTTATTTTTTTATATTTTAATAAACATGTTATTTGAAAGTCTAATTTCAGGAAAACATTACTCCCACTATAACCCCTGTACAGACAAACTGAGAAAAAAGTGTCATCATAGTTTCTTGTGAACTATTACAACGAAAAATTAACACAATCCATCCTGACTCAGTCTGTATAAGCTAGGACATCTAACCTAACTATCCAAGCTAATTATTCACTTCAGTCACGTGTAGAAGAAGCTGATAACAGTTTTTTAGCATTTTTAATCTATGCGCACAAATATTTTATTTGGATGAATAATGTAAGGTGACACTTATGCCCACTGTCTTGTGTGTAGTTCAACCACTTACCACTAGACAGCAGAGGTATCCTGGGGTGGTCAAGTTTCATTTGTTGTTCGGTGGAGAATTGAGTTTTCATATATTTCACGCTAGTAAACAGCACCATACTTAACGAGATATTGCAACCAAGACGTAAAGTAGCAGTTAATAAAAGTGAAATAATAATGTTCGAAACGTATCTAAGAAGTGGTACCTATGTATTAAATGTTTAATGGTTAATTTCAAATAGTTAGATCATAAAAAACAAATATATACTTATTTATAAGTGATTAATGTGGAAGTAGATACATCAACTGGCGAATGAAGATGTGAAAGTTTAAATGTTAAATGGCGTAACATATTCAAAATATTTCGTAATAAACTCAATATACTAGTAAGAATGGCATGACATTAGTATTTCAGAGATTCCAATGCGCTAACAAATAGCTGCAAAATGTAATATAATGTTTTGAAGTAAAACAAGTAGACATACGTGAACAATTGGTTTCAAATCCTACTACGATAAACTGTTTAAACAAATACTCCCTATTTAAATTACAAATCCCTACAAATATTATTAAAAAAAGTAATCGAATTAAAACGACAGTGGGTACGGGTACCATACACATCTTGTAGAGTGAAAACTATAATAACATTTGAAACGAAAGCAATACATTTGTAATATCATTAATGTAACATACTAGTAAGAAATAATATTTGAGAAGGTGCTACCACTTATAATTTCATTACTAAGTTTGCATTAGCTTAAACAAAGCAGTCATGTCTTATTAATGTGCTTTCAAAGCCGAACATGTCCATTATAATAATTAAAAAGTAGACAAGTAAATTTAATTTTTTTGTTTTCTTACAAATAATACTCATTATTTCCAAATGTTATACAGCTAACAACATTCGAATACTAAAATTGCATGTAGAAAACGGAAAGGCCGCAAAATTTTATTTTTACCAGCATGAAAAAATATCAATTTTTTTCTCACTTTTCTGTGAAACTAGGGTAAGTTGGATATGTCTGGCTTTTAAAGTTTTCTTCGTTGTGTTCTATAATTTAAGTGATAATGTTTACGAAATTTCAGAGGTGATCTAAGAAAAAATGGGCAGTACTGCCAGTAAATCTATCGCCTATGTTCAAGAACATCTGTACGTGTTGTGTGAAAATGGCTTTGAGACAACTGCTGATCAGGTGTGCGCCCCTTGATGTTTGGGATTTTGTGTGTGTGAGGTTGGTAACAAAAGAAAAACAGTGAAGAGAGACATCGCGGGCGTGTAGTTTAGGTGTTCCAATGGTTATGCCTCCGTGAGACACATTACATACTGTCACCGTTTGGTATTTATCTTTAACATTGTGAGAAACCGCCTTGGTTGCTGGTCCTCCGGACTAGTGCATTGGTGAGAATATTTTGGTCCTCCGGGCCGGGTACGGCGCTGTCTTACTTGGTACTTTCCCATACGGCATTCCGTTGTGTGCGAGTTGTGTCGGTTATGTTTAGTATTATCTAGTTTCGTTTCGGGTGATACAGGTGAACTGCAGCATTTACAACCTTTGGAACATATGTTACGGTTATTGATTTTGTTTGTCGTTGTCCATTGTGTTTCATCAGCCGACCGTGCCACAGTACGCCCAGTACGTGTAACTGTCGATAGTGATTCTCGATACGTAGTGCCGGCCGTGTCAGTACGGTGCGCGTAGCTATCGATAGTGACTCTCGAATCGTGGTGCCGGCCGTTTCAGAACAGTGTGTGTAACTATCGATAATGACTCTCGAATAGCTGCGTATCACGTATTTTCCGTGAGGTTTGTTTACCATTTATTTGAACTGAACACGTCAGGGTCAAGAGGCACAGAATTTTAATATAGTGTTGATTGTTTTTTAATTGTTTTACTCTGACATATGACGACTTCAAGACATTTGGAAGCCAGGCTAAAGCTTGTATCAGATCGCATAAGCAGAGTCTTGCGTCTAGCAACACAGGTGGATGAAGACAAGGCACAAACTGAACTCGTCAAGGCACACTGTAGGGATTTGGAGAAGTTGAAGACGGAGTTTGAAGAAAATCACATTTCCCTAAGTGTCCACAATTTAGGTAACAAGAAATTCGACTCTGAGCAACATGAAAACTTGATGATTGAATTCGAGGAAGCCTATTTATTACACAATCATGAAAACCATAACTCGTGTCACAGAAGATAAACACAATGTACGAGGAACGATATCAGCATCATGCAGCATCAAATTGCCTAAATTGTCCCTTCCAAAGTTTGATGGACAGGTCACTCAGTGGAAGGGCTACTATGACTTGTTTAACTCACTAGTGCATAGTAATAACTCACTAAGTCCTGTTGAAAATTTACATTATTTAGTAACCTCATTGGAGGGAGGCTAGTAACAGGTCTTCCACTTACAGACGAAAATTACTCTGTAGCATGGACTACGCTGACTGATAGGTATCAGGATGTGCGAGTAATTGCAACAGCTCATTGGGAAAGGATAGTTCAGTTTTCGGCGATTTCCTCTAACTCTCCCTCTAAATTACGACAGATGTTGGGTACGTTCAAGGAAAATCTTGGTGCATTGAAGGTCTTAAAATTTCCTGTCGATGAGTGGAGCTTTGTAATGTTGAACCTGACCCTCAACAAGCTGGACTCTGAAACAAGGGAGCGACTTGAATTAGCACATGTGACAGTAGAATTGCCAACATTTAAGCAGTTATCTGAATTTTTAGAAGTTCAGTGTAAGGCTCTTACAACTGCAACTGAGTAATCAAGACTTGGAGAGAAGACTAAAGTACAGTATCTGAAGGTAATGGAATCCAGGGTATGTTCATCAAACCACAGGCCTAATCCTACAAAAATCGCCTTCGTAGTTGACACACAGCACCAATTGTGTATCATTTGTCAAGCTGAGCATGTTACTTATAAATGCTCTGTGTTCTAGGAGAATCACATGACATGCAGTGTGAAATGGTAAGAAAACATCACCTTTGCTTTAATTGTCTTAAGGGGCACCAAGCAAAGAGTTGTTTGTCGAAAGCAACATGTGTGCATTGTGGTCGACGCCATCACAGTCTGTTGCATGCCAACACTCCAGCTCACGATCAGCAGAATTCTGCATCTCAGGTGAATTTGAGTTTGGATGAGGAGACTGTGAAGAGACCAGATGTGACAACACCAGTTCATTCACTGACAAGTTCCAGTTCTGTGCCATCAACAATCCTAATGGGAAAAGCTTTAGTTCATATCAAAGACGCAATGGGCGAATTCCAAGTGGTCCGAGTATTGATCGAATCAGCATCGCAGTGTTCCTTTATGACTGAAGACTGTGCAGCACACCTAGGTCTGAAGCGTCGCAAGATACAGATTTTTGTTAAAGGGTTCGGAGGTGACACAAAGCCCCAGGTTGGTCGAGGAATGGTTTCGTGTGTGTTGAAGCCATGCATTGCCAACGGTCCTTGTTTGAGTACTGATGTTGTCATACTGCGAAAGATAACATCAACTATGCCTACAGTCGGCTTGTAACCAAAAGTTCAAAATTAGTTTAATGAACTAGAGTTGGCAGACCCCAGTTTTCACACTCCAGGGGCTATCGATATGCTCCTATGAGCTGAAATTTACGCTGATGTTATTGACGGTGGGCGGATCGTTGGCCCAGAAGGGTTTCCATCAGCTCTGCATAGCATCTTTGGATGGGTCCTCATTGGGTGTGTTGCATGTTCTAATGCTAATAACACTTTATCTTCATTCTTTGTAGAGTGAAAAATCCCTGGACGAAACAATGAAACGGTTTTGGGAGGTAGAGGAACCACCAGTTGTTCAGCACCAGGACCTAGAGGGCATTGTGTGCGAGTTACACTTCTGTGAAACTCATTCCCAGGACAGCAGTGGACGGAACATAGTAAGATTACCATTTAAGAGCAACAGTGTACTGGACTTGTGAGATTCTCACCAGTGAGCACTAAACAGTTTGCATCATTTGAAGAAGAGACTGACGAACTCACACTCCTTTAAAGAGGAATACGGCAAGTTCATGTGTGAATACAAAGAACTTTCCCACATGGAACGAGTCACGACAGGGCAGGACAAATCCTCAAACTACTATATACCCCACCATGGTGTAAGGAAAGAAGCAAGCTCCTCTACTAAGTTGCGAGTAATGTTTGATGCTTCAGCTGTGACCACATCAAAGAAATCACTGAACGACATCTTGCTGAAGGGGCCAAAACTACAGAAAGGAATTGTTGAGATTATTTTAAGGTTTCGCACTCGCACAGTTGTCTTCACAACAGATATCAGTAAAATGTACAAGCAAGTTTTTATGCACTCAGAAGAGCATCATTTTAAGATGGTGTTGGGGAGAGACTCGCCTGAGCTACTGGTTGCTGAGTACCAACTCAACACAGTAACTTATGGTGTATTGTCAGCCCCAATTTTAGCAATGAGAACCCTTCATCAGTTAGCAGCGGATGAAGGCACCCATTACCCTGAAGCAGTATAGGTTCTGAAACGTGATATTTTTTTTATGATATTGTCACTGGAGCAAATACATTGGAGGATGCAGCCAAGCTTCCGCCAGATTTGATTGGTTTGTTAAAACGTGGAGGGTTTCAGCTTAGGAAATGGTTCAGTAGTCACCAAGAACTTTTAGAGAACCTGCCAGTCAGTCATCTTGAGATTCCTCTTTCATTCAATGAAGATGGGGGCACAGTCATTAAGGTTTTGGGGCTAGAGTGGGATTCAAAACTTGATGGGTTCTGATACCATGTTCTGCCCGCAGACTCCACATCCACCAAACGAAACATACTTTCTAACATAGCTAGAATTTTTTATCCGTTGGGTTGCGTCACCCCTGTTGTATTCAAGCCAAAGCATTCCTGCAGTCACTTTGGATTCTATGAGTTGGTTGGGATGATCCTTTGCCTAGTGAATATCAAAGATTTTGGGAAACTTTCACAGCTGATTGCCCTGTACTGAAGAGAATTGGAATCCCCAGACACGTGATTCCTGCAGGTAGCATGGAGATGCAGCTACGTGTCTTCAGTGATGCTTCGAGATAGGGATATGCTGTAGTAGTTTATCTTAGGGTCACAAACATTTCGGGATATGATCGAACATATTTGTTACCTGCTAAGTCCTAGATTGCACCCATCAAGACTGTTTCACTTCCGAGACTAGAACTTAGCGGTGCACAGCTTGGAGCGAAATTACCGAGATACGTGGAGGAAGTTCTAGTAACCACAATGAAATTATCAGCCATTACTGCATGGTCGGATTCTACTGTCGTGCTGGCCTGGCTCTGTAACTCACCTCATCGCCTTAAAACATTTGTTGCCAACCGTGTGGCTGACATTCAAGAGCAAGTGCCATCCAGCCACTGGCGGCATGTACCATCAAGGTGGAATCTGGCAGACTGTGCTTCAAGGGGTTTGTCTCCAGGTGAGCTTGTAGACCATCAACTGTCCTGGAAATGACCTTCTTGGCTGTGTGAACCACCTGATCAGTGGCTTCAATTAACTACCTCTCCGAGTTTTGCAGGATCTGCCAGATGTAAAGGACAAGACTGTGCATTCTATGATTGTGGCAAGGAAGACAAACATGTGGTTCACAGAGATGGTACAGACATTTTCATCGCTATGGCGGCTACAGCGGGTTATGGCATTTGTGCTCCAATGTGTCCAGAATCTGAGAGCAGCTTACCCTAGGAGACAGTTGGGACTATTATCAGTCAATGAACTGAACACAGCGCTCATGTTTTGTATCAAACAGATACAAGCTGACACATTCAAGGAGGAATTGCAGAGTCTGAAAGGCAACAGAGAATGTTCAGCCAATTTGAGACGTTTAACACAATTTGTGGACAGTGAGGGTATTTTGAGGGTGGGAGGACACATTCACAGCTCTTTGCTCCATTTTGAGAATAAACACCCAATTTTGCTACCTAAGGTTGGCGATTTTACGAATTTAGTCATCGACCTTTATCACTGTAAATACCTCCATACTGGGTTGTGGGCAACACAAGCTCATGTGATGTGTGACTATTGGATCCTATCTGCAAGAATAGCAGTCAAGTCTCGAATATGTAAATGTGTTCATTGCTTTCGCGCGAACCCGTCAGTGTGTCAGCCAATAATGGGAGACTTGCCAGCAGCTCGGGTTCAACAGAACAGGCCATTCATGCATACTGGTGTTGACTACGGTGGTCCCTTTGTAATGAAACTACACAGTTTCAGAGGTGCGAAAACTCACAAGGTATATCTGAGTTTGTGTACCTGACCACTCGAGCAGTACCTACATCTAGATGTGGTCTCAGAATTGAGTACAAGTGAATTCTTGGCTGCCTTAGATAGATTTGTGGCATGCCGTGGTTTGTGTGCTCACATATACAGTGACTGGCACCAACTTAGTTGGTGCTAGTAACTATTTTGGAGAACTGCACACCTTGATCCATTCCAAAGACACTTCCTCTATAATTGTTGATCACTTGGCAAATAAATCTGTGACATGGCATTTTAACCCACCATCAGCACCTCACTTTGGAGGAATATGGGAGGCCAGCATCAAGGCAACCAAGAGCCACCTGAAGAGGGTTGTGGGTGACCAAATGCTGACCTTTGAATAATACACCACCTTGTTTTCTAAAGTGGAGGCAGTGCTGAATTCTAGGCCACTGTGCGAGCTGAATGGAGATCCCAATGATTTGGAAGTGTTGACACCTGGCCATTTTCTTATAGGAGCACACCTAACTACCATTCCTTGCGAAAATGTTATATCAGTGATAATTAATCGTCTTAGTCGATGGCAAACTCATCAACCAGGCCACACAACACTTCTGGAAGAGATGGAACCAAGAATACCTCCATACATTGCAGCAGCGTTTGAAATAGTCCCACACCTCCCCAAATTTAGCAGTAGGTCAAATAGTGGTTGTGAAGGAAGATAATTTGCCACCTCTCAAGCGGAATTTGGGAAGAATCTCAATTCTATACCCTGGGAAGGATGGCATCACCAGAGTTGTAACTGTTCGTACATGGGATGGCTTCCTGAAGAGACCTGTAGTGAAGCTTTGCCCGCTTCCTTCACAGTGAATCCAATGAACTGTATATCTGTATTTAAAATGACCAATTCATTTTGGTGGGCGGTATGTTTGGGATTTTGTGTGTGTGAGGTTGGTAACAAAAGAAAAACAGTGAAGAGAGACATGGCAGGCATGTAGTTTAGGTGTTACAAAGGTTGTGTCTCTGTAAGATATATTACATACTGTCACCGTTTGGTATTCATCTTTAACATTGTGAGCAACCGCCTTGGGTGCTGTCCTCCGGAATAGTGAATTGGTGAGAACACTTGAAGACTGCCTAATTTCATTGAATTCAGTGCACTTCATGTAAAATGGGATCTTCGTGCAAAAGAACAGTGCGACTCAGTGCGGAAAAGTCTTGGTGCATGCTGAATGTAGACAAACTTAGGTTGACCAGAAATGTGTAAAAAACTAGATCATCTGCAACCCCCTAGTCCGCACAAACAGAAACTGTGTTGTAATTTCGAGAAATTGTATGGACAGAGAATTGTTTCTTCGTGACAAAAATGTAATATTCGATAAGCGATATCCTGACCCAATGACACACTTGACTCACTACGTCACATTCGCTTCATGGACAAGAATGCAACATCTACTTCATTGTTACAGCCAGAGCGACTACCTCCAACAGAAAAGGCAGAATTTCATAACAGTTTACGAGTTCACCTTCAAGTTTTTATTTGGAAGAGCTTTGCGAAAACTATGATCGATCCATGGGGTTGCATGAAGAAGGAAAATATGCTGCTTCCCATTGTGACAGATCTGGAGTCAGCTCCTGACGATCTTCTGAAGTATGTTCGTTGCAAATGCAAAACATCGTCCAAACATTCATGCAGCACAAGCTAATGTTCTTGTCGAAAGAATGGTTTGTCATATGTCATCGCCTGCAGTTATTGTAGAGGGAGTCAGTGCTTTAATAGTGTTACAGTGCAAATGCAAGACGATGAAATACTGTTGGACAACTAACTCTTTACTGATTACAATTTCCTTATTATTTCATATTGGGACATGCCATCAATTCATATATATATATATATATATATATATATATATATATATATATATATATATATATATATATATACATACATACACACACAGACACAGACACACACACACACGTTTTTTATAATTGTTACCTCTGCTTGCTAGTTAGATAAAATTACAAATTTGCTGTACATAAATACACAAATATTAAGATGATGTTACAATACTATAATGCTATGTTTGAAGGGTTATATTTATGTACATTATGTTATTATTAGTAAAAAAAACATGCTTTTACATGTACTACATACTGACCTAATTTGTACAAGCAATTGTGGCTGCAATTAGACTGTATACAATTTGTAGAGAGTTATACAGGCATGTTTCTATAGAGTTAGAGTATGCAATTTTAAGAAAATAGAATAAAGTAAATACTTTCATTAGATGTGATTTTGATTAAACTGATAGAACTAAATAACATAGCAATGAGGAAGTTTGTTTAAAAAATCATTACAAAATAAACTGACCATCAGTTCAAAACTCATGACAGTTTAACGTTACACCAGCCTGCACACATGTGTACATGGTAAGCTAGTTCACAATTTTGTCTCGTCTACACCCCTTACAGAGAGTGCTTAATTTTGTTCATTATAAAATAAAATTATCTTATGTTTATTGAACAAATGGATTTATTCGCAACAAATTAGCTTAAAAATTGCTGAAATAAAAATTATACAATAAATAATATTGCGTTTCTACTGATCTATACAATTTTTTTTTCTTTGCACAACCCGAAGAAAGGAGGACTTTTCAGCTATGAAAAGAGGAAACTTTCCTGGGTTCAACAATACCAGACAAGTTTTGTTTAACAATTTTTTTTCTAGGTCAAAGTTTAAATCAATCACACTATGGCGAGAAGTGTCGGATAACGGATTTCGGCGCTGGAGACAGGGATGGAGGCAGAAATGGCAATAGGGACGGCGAGAGTCATCGAAAGGAGAAGCGCGGGAGTAATGAATAAAAATGTCAGCAAGTGCAGTGGCAAGACAGCGGGACGGGAGAAGTGTTGGGAGAAAGTGAACGGTGCAGTGGCATGTGTGGGACGGACGATCAATTAATTTTTTCATGTAGTGGTAGGTATAGGAAGTGTTAGAAATATTGAATGTAACCATCAACAGTAAATCTCTTTACACAATCATAAATTGTTTTCAAGTAAGAGTTAATTTTTGTAAATTATTTTAGTTAAATTTGTAATATATTAAGGGATATTACTTAATTATTGTATTTAATTTTTGTTAAGGCTTCCATCACGAACCTGGCAGTGCCAAGGACAGCAACTTTTAACACTGGTATCATCACTTGTTTTTAATATTAAAGCAAATAGTGAAATTAAATTGGTAAAATGTTTATTTAAATATCTCATTAAAGAAAAAGAGAGGCCAGAAAATATTCTATAGCTAAAAGTGACATTAGTAATATTAAGGAAATTCTAAAAAAATTTAAATTAGAAATGTAAACGAAAACGAAAACATTAAGATAATGACAGTTATAGCAGAATGGCAAACTGACACTGTAGATTAGACAGTCTATATGAAAATGTGGACAGAAACTTTAGCAGTCTAAATGAAAATGCAGACAGAAAAATTGATAATGTGAATGAAAACGTACACAAAAACTGACAATATAACGAAAACATTGACAAGAAAATTGATATTACTAACGAAATTGTGAACCGAAGATTTACAGTGTTACTTAAATAAAAACTTTACACTACGAGTGGAGATATAGCATGTGTTAAAAACAAAAGAATTTAAGATACTAAATAAAGTATCTCACGAATTCCTCCATAGACGCAGCATAAATTCTGATTCACATTTAGGTCCGAACAACGATCGGGGAAGGGGACAGTGACGACAATGCAGCATTTTCAGTCACTGCAACACTGCAGCCTGTTTAACCACTGCACCACTGCAACACCAACGAAGTGCGCCTAACAGTCTGTCGGTGCCTCTTGGCCAGGGCTTGAGAAAGGGATCATCATTAAGGTGGGGTCTCACCTCACATGCTGAATTTTTATTAATAAATCATAACAATATTTTCACTGAAACTACAAATCTTATTATTACAGTGCTTTAACATTATATACATGCTTTCGGTATTAGAAGTGGGATAATGGTGCTAAGTAAACCAGGGAATGGGAGATCAGATACCAGATACGAATGTTGCCGATCGCGTTCGAGTATGTCGCGTCAACGGCCATCTTGGATGACCTTTGCCTTTGACCACAAGGTAACTAAAATCAACACTAACATACATTTTGAAAAAAAAAAATTAAAACTAGTACTAAAAATTAAAACAAATCCTATTCATCATCTTGTACATCACTTACAATCGCCATCTTGCATACAATTTCTGCTATTAATTATTTAAGTAATCACTATTTTGTTTTACTTACATAAGGGTTGCCATCTTGTTTACAATTTCTGCTGTGTGACAGTCAATTGTTTACATATCTATAAGTAGGCCATCAATCGTGTTTGCATCGATTGTAGTTAGTTTTACTTATTTTTAAAATTTTCATGAAATTCATACAATACATTATTTTATTACATAAAGAGAACCGCTGTTCGACCCCGACGACGGCACTACTTAAAAAAATTATGTAAAACATCCGACGTCTACCACATCTATCCAGCTACTGAAGAAATTTTGCACTACAGTGCAGTTTTATACAGTCTCCGTCTACTCTACACCTCCCACTCCCTAACCCCCTTACCGTTGTGTCCCCTTATGCTACCTTCAATCACTCATTTCTGTGGATATTCCTGTCAGATCCTATCTGGTGTACGACCAAGCCCATTTCCTTACCATCCATCATCAGCACAGGACATTGAATGGTCACTGCCCTCTCCTCCTTTATTTCAACTATTCAGTACATGCTTGCTCATCACATGACTGTCATGTGACACTGTCTTCTCCCTCCTGCCAAGTCACCATCCCAACACTGCATTCTATTCCCCTTCCCCTTCTTAATGAGTCAGCATGCAAGCAATGTAACCTGTACCCCTACCAATCTTACTGATTCACCATGCCAATTCTGTATCAAGTCCACCCTCTCTCTTTCCTTTCATCATCAGCATTTACTTTTATAAGACCATTGCCTTCCTCCTTTATCCTCTCGACGAGTCAGCACATGCATGCACATCACATGGCCTTCACTTTACATTGTCAGCCCGCTCTCGCTGAATCACCAAACGAACTCTAGATCCCTGTATCCCTTTCCCTCTCGTGAGTCGCCATATCAACGCTGCATCGTATACCCTTTCCCTTATTGCTGAGACACCATGTCCAACTATGCTTCCCACCTCCTCCAACCTATTTAGCAAGCCAATAATACAACCTGTACTCCTTCCCCTCTCACAGCCAGATATTATGAACTATGTTTCTTGTACACATGCAGTAGTGCACAAGCAATCTGTTTCAGTCCATTTACCTATTATTTTTACTGTTTGCAATTTTTAAAATAATTTCTGATCATTAACATGCTTGAAACAAACAATGAATTGATTCAGTTACTGAGTCATATTCTGAAGACAAAACATGAGTATCATTAAACTGAGTAGATGCAATAAAACTTCTCAAGCAAACTGAGATATTTTTCTAGCCACATAATCGTTCAATTAAAACCCTATATTTTACATTTACATGTTCGCACGTATGTATGCTTCAACAACCTTATAAAAGCATATACCTACACTAACATCTTCCTACATAATAGTATAGGTATATATGATAATTTATGTGCTTGTGTTAACATACGCTTGCATACCCATATGCTAGCATATTCCAATGGTACTGTAGGCTACATAGTATGCGAGATATGTTTGTAACTCAGCGATTTTGTAGTGAGAAAAATTTCCTCATGTTAATAATCAGATTTTCAAAAATTGTCTACAAACAAGAAAAATAACTGATGTAACTGGACTGAAATCGAGTACTTGTGCATTGCCCCGAACTTTCAAAAAGAGTCTACAATAGTTCATAGTATCTGGCTGGCCGATTTAGTAGAAGAAATTTCACATGCTTGGCCAACAACTTTCACCACTCTCTCTATCTCTCTCTGGTTATGAATACTTAGCTATACCCATTTGCATTGCATGTTCCTCAGTCTATAAATATGTACCAAAACAATAGGCTGTAGGAGAGGGGAGGGGATAGATTGCAGAGCTAGAATGGTGACTCAGCGATAAGGGAAGTTTACAGGATACAGATTTAGTATGGTGAATCATTGCTTGCATGCTGACTCGTCACGAAAAGGAAGAGGTATAGGATGCAGTGTTGGCACAGTAACTCAGCATGAGGGAGTAGATGGTCATTTGACAAGCATGCATGTGCTGGCTTGTCGAGAAAAGGAAAGGGAAGACAATGACCATGGAACTTCAGGAGTTGATGAGGGAAGGATGAGAGGTCGTACTGCTAACATGATCTGACAGTAATATTCACAGGGATGTGTGAGTGAACGCAGGTGAGGGAGAGGCGAGGGCAATGACCTTTCTAAGTTAGAGCTGATGATGAGGTAAAGGGGATTAGGGGGGCAGTTGCATAAAACTGCATAGTTATACTAAACCTCTTCTGTAACTGGTTAATGTAGTAGAGACAGGATGCTATCTGCCATTTTTAAGCACTCTCATCGAGGTTCGAACATTTGTTATCTTGATTGTAAATAATTTAATTAAAAATGTTATTACATAAATTGTGTATGATCTTTAAATACAAACAAATGGCAATCGATTAGAAGATGTAAACAAGATGGCGGCCTACATGTATGTAAACAACTAACTGCAAATCAGCAGGAATTTTAAACAGATGGTGGCCTCCATGTATCTAAAACAAGATGGTGGCTACACAAACAGCAGACAGCGAAAATTGTACGCATGATGGTGACAGTAATACACAGGATGCGAATATAAATTATGTTTCATTAACCTTCTTTCGAATTTCGGAAATTTTTGACCTCGGGTGACATTTAGGTCAAAGGTCCAGGTCATACGAGATGGTCTCTGACCCGCACGCGATCAACAATCTTCGTATTCGATATCCGAACCCCACTAAACCACTACTGGTTTCAGTCACCAGTTTTTACATATACATTACATGGTGGCAATGAAAAGGCGAGAATAAATTTATATTTTAAAAATAACATATGACTAATTACATCACAAATATTGGTAAGATGATACACACAGACGAATTTATAGGAAAATAATATTTTTACTAGAATATGATATAGTTTTAATAAGTGTATCTACACAACCAAATATAAAAAAAAGTTCAAAATTGTGTGTGATGTCCCACTCTAAACCTGCCACCTACAACAATACAGTCAGGTGCTTTCGCATTCCCGAATTTATCTGTGTTGCTATTATGCCATATTTTTTTTTTTTTTTGCTTTTGTGTCATCTTTCAGGGTACTGCTGTACATTTATTGTAGGATTTTCTGTAACTCGGCAACATTCGCTCGTAATGGTGTACTGTCTATTAAAATAGTTCAGTTTATAGTACTAACCCATTGCAGGAATCATTCAAAGATCACATCAATGCTGGATGTAGACCTGGTACGCAATTATGTACAAGGCCTATAGATCAGATGCTTGTAGTTGATGTTGGCGGCTAGTGTTGGCGACAGTTGAAAGACAGGTTATCAAAAGCATGAAGGCAGAACTGATGGTTGGAGTTGGTGTTGCAGTAGTTAGTGTTGGTCACAAAAGCATTTCAACTCTCAGTTCCGGTTGTTGTTTGTACTGGTGTTGTAAAGTTCAAAGTATTGACCTTTTTATCACAACTAAACAATCAAATTGCAGAATATGGAGAAGTTATGTTCAATGCTAATGTAAAAACACTATTAAGCATTCTTTGTTTCTAATTTCCAAACTAAGCATAACAGTGCCATTCGGGTTCTAGATGTATTTTCCACTTAAATTATTTTAGCATTCTATAACATGTAACTATGTGATATACAACCACCTTTTGTTCCAACCCACGCATCGCACACCAACCATTAACAACAACACAAACAGCAACCGCCAGTTGAACCAGAGGCCTACGACATCCAGAAAAGAAAATGTGACTTTCAGCCGAGTGATACAACAACTTGACTGTTTTGTGCAACAGCCCTCATTCCAAAATGTATTTTTACAAAATATCCTGTCAACAACAAACAGACTCAAAATCCCGCATGTGAAGTCAGCACAAGTCTTTTAAATTCAACTATCACCAAAAATGGCAGTAAAATAACGAAATTTGAGAACTCACCTGTAATACAGTCTTTTTACTTATCTGACAGACTTCAATAGCATTTACATCATTTACTTTAAATCTGGCCAGGAAAAGTCTTTAGGGTACATAGAAAAACAAACATACACTACTTAACAAAACTTCCATGTTCAGAAAATCGAGTGAAGTCACCACCACGAAACACACACTGCCATTAATGGATCTAGCAATACTTTGTCAGACACTCGAAAAATCAATTTTACAAGGACTGAATTTTAGCATTGCATCACGCGGGTTCTGGTCTTTGATATAGTTTCATCTGTTGAATGTTATAATTTATAAACAAACTGCCGGCAGCCAGCCAAATGAATTTCGTTGTTCTGTGCGACATAATTTTATTAGCTACACCACCAAAATCAAACATTTCATCTGAAAACTGAAAGCCAACTCTTTTAAAGCAGAATTAGATATGGTTATTCTTCCCACAAATGGAGACGTGCAACAATTACCCTATACCAGTGGTTCCCAACCTTTATGAGGTCGCGGACCAGTCGGGTCAAAATTGATTAGAACGCGGATCACCCCCAGTCGCTTAAAATTTCTCGACATAATTTCTGCGGTAGCTTAGTACAATCTGTTCGTAAGTACATATTATTATTATTATTATTATTATTATTATTATTATTATTATTATTATTATTATTATTATTATTATGTCGTCATTAGATTACATTACACTAATAAATAATTTTCACATAGCTTCTTGCACAGATAATATGTCTGGAAAACATTATATAAAAATAGAGTAAAATTGAATCACTGTCTTACACATGAAACTCTTGTTATTAAAATGTTATTTAAAGATAGAAACATAATCTTACCATTTTTAAATATCAGCATAAACACAATTTTCACATAGCTTCTTTCACAGATAATATGTCTGGAAAACATCATATAAAAATAAAGTAAAATTCAGTCACTATCTTACATATGAAATTCTTGTTACTAAAATGTTATTTAAAGGTAGAAACATAATAATTACTAATTTTTAAATATCAGCATGAAGAACACATTCTCATAACTAGATAAAAAATCTAATTTAAACAGCTTATTTTGTAAAGAGTTTCAGTGTGATTTTTGAGACTGCTTTTGTTTCATCAACTGTGAAATTCTTGGTTTAATACTCTTGCTCAAAGATAATCTCATGTCACTGCTCGCATCCAGACGATTTCTTTGTTTTGTTTTGATCAATCGTAATGAAGAGAATCCTTGTTCAAACAAAACGTCGAAAACACCATAAGATACCGTAAGGCAGCTAGTCGAATGTTTGGGTAAGATATCGCCTTTTTGCACCACAACTCTTCTATGTTTACGCCTGATTCAAACATGTCCCGGAAGCTACTATCGTTTTGAAGTACGATAACCACTTCTTGGATTTCATCAGGAAGGTCTTTGGGCTTAAAATTGAAAGGATTATGAACCAGTTTTTTAATGACTTCACCTTCAATGTTACTGTATTCTGGAAAATAACAGGAAAATTCGTCCTTGAGCATTTAAAAATGGCCCAACATTTGATGTTGTATCTCATCTGTACCAGCAATCTCGTAGTTATTATTGTCAGGAAGTGTCTTCACAGTCGAAAATGCTGAAAAGTTTTTATCATGGACTTCGCCAATCCACAATTCAATTTTACACAGAAACGCACGAAGTTTTGTCTTCAAACACAAACATATTGTAAACACCTTGCAATGTTTCGCTCCCAGAACCTTGAATCTGCAAGTTTAGATGGTTCAAACGGCCAAAAACCCACGAGATAGGCCAGTTGAATTTCAAATTTCGGGTCACTTAAAGGCTGCAACAAATCTTCTATGTTCCTCACAATCAAAATCACTTTCAACTCTTTTCGTAACTCATACAGACGTCCCAACATGTTTCCCTTGGAAAGTCAACGAACTTCCGTATGAAAAAATAAAATCTTATGCTCTGCACCCAAGCCTGTGCACAATTTTTTTTGCAAATAAGAGTATTCAGCGAACTACTTTTTACAGAGTTCGCCATTTTTATTGCCAGTTTCATGGAATAAGCAAGGTCTTCCGGCAGAGTGTTAGATGCTAAAGTTTGGCGATGAATAATGCAGTGTGTCGTCAATGTGGAGGGGTTTTTCTCTTTCACCAATGTTGGTTGCTAGGCCAGAACATGATCCTAGCATAGCAGGTGCTCCATCTGTGCAAAATCCAGTGAGTCTCTTCCAATATAAATCATGCTTCTGAAAATAATCACTTATTATTTTCATGACATCTTTTCCTTTCGCTGTTGCTTCCAACTCATGGGATAACAAATCTTCCTTATTGTGTTTTATTCCATTAAAAACAAACAAATACCAGCAACTGACAACACTGAGAAATATCAGTACTTTCGTCACATTGCAGCCTGAAATATGGAGAGGATTTTATTCTGCAAATTAGCTGGTCTTCTATGTCACTTGACATTTAATCGATTCACGCCTTGACAGTGTTGACTGACAACGGTATATCTTGAAATTTTTTGTAGCCTCCACGCCTAAAACTAGTTCGATAGCTTTCATCATGCATGGCTTTACTAGTGTTTCCCCAATTGTATGAGTTTTTCTGCCTTAGCGATTAGGCTAAGTGAGAAACTTCGAATGAAGCTGCAAGCACTTTTTCAGGCGATTCAAATCTTGTACGATTTTTCCCTAGTTTCATTTTCTTCAAGTTTTTTAATTTCCCTGCAAAGTATTCAGTTACGATGGACTGTCTTTAAATGATGTTCGAGTTTTGCAGATTTTTATGCCTCATTACCAAGAACAACGGCACAAATTACACATTGAGGTCTTACCTCTTTGTTGACTTCAATTGCGGTGAATCCATATTTGATGTAATCGTTATCATATTTCCTCTTCTGTGCCACGGGAACAATACGAATCACAAAAAAGAATTGACTGCTACACTGCACAGATGATTTCTGGCAACGCAACTGATCTGAGACTCGCGTATGTGAACACAAAACCTCCCCCATCGAATGACCTATCGCTATTCCTCATCTTCTGATGATTTTTTGTTTCTGAGCCTGCACGAAATGTTATCTGTCGTTAGTGGCGTGACACTCTACAGTTACCAGTAATTTATTACGAATACGATGACAGGGGGATATTAATGTAATCAGTTACTGTATCTACTACATGATACCACTAGAGTCTAGCAGTGAATATCATGTAACACAGTAAACAGTGTTTCCGAAGAAATGCTCTCAGAACATAGCCGACTTATTTAAAATGTAAAGAGCCCGCTTTAAGTGAAGAAATTCCTCTGAAGCATATTAGAAATAATATAAAATCAATAAAAAATAACTTGATTGATATATTAGCTCGCAGACCACTCACAAGGCTTTCGCAAAGTGTACCAAGCACTGAAAAATACACAAAGGCCATTTCAAACAGGATGAGAACAATACTTACATAACACAGCAGCAAAACACCTAACAGATATAAGTCTCCCGACGATTCCACTAACAGAACATTACTTTGAGACCTATAATCAGTTCTGGTAAGTAGTATATAATAGTTCCCTTTGGTGTAGGATTCAGAGTGAAGAGCCCCGCAATGTTGTGATGTCATGGCCCTGGTCGCCATGTTGGATGACCTTGACCTTCAACCTGACCTCGACCTTCAACCTGACCTTGACCTTGAGTGTCAAATTACTAAAATATTTCGAAAATTTCTAAAAAATTTAAAAAAATTAAAAAATAAAAATTCTAAAAGTCTAAAAAATATAAAAAATTCCAAAAAGTTACAAAAAATCCCGAAATAAATATTACCTCCATCTTGTTTCTGGATGCCATCTTGTTTCTGGCCGCCATCTTGGGGTTTCTTTCGAGTCATCCGAAAATTATTCGATTTCGCATTCCATTATAACATTGGAAATATTTAATAAAATAAAATTTAATGAAATTATTTTTATGTTAAAACTTTTAATAACAAAACATTTAATAAAAAACTTTTTATATAAAACTTATTTAAATAATCAGCTGCTGATTTTAGCTTTCACCTATCTTGATAATTTACTAGGTAGTTTGTACAACAAATATTGCAAGTGTCGCTGGGCTATGGTGTTTGGTAGCACTTTACAGTAGGATATATAGTATGTAATATTTGACTGATAGGTCTAGATGGTTACAGAAAAGATTGAAGACTGTGTTATTGATAAGTATTGCGGTTATATGTACTGATAACTGCATGGAAGGTGTGTTAGTTCGACATGATTTCGAGCAGAAACTTAACTATGGATGTGTTCTTTAACACTTCGTATTTTTTTATTGTTAGCCATGTCCAAAATCGGAACAAGAGTTAAAGGTGAATATGTAGGTAATAAAAATAATTATGAACAACGTTATTTATAAAGTAGAATGTAAGTTAAAAACAAAAGTGTTGAACTTGTGATTAAGAAAAGACATCGCAGGAGGAAAATGTCTTATGCTGTACAAAATACAACGGTTTCGTATGAGTGGTCTAAGTGCGAGTCGATAATCTTTAACACACACAAGACTTTTGTTGAATTTAAAGACAAGTTAGCTAGAAAGACATGTTGGGATTTCTAGTGTTGACAAAAGACTGAGCTCAACAAATGGGATGGGGTAGAAAGATTTTATCAGTTTATAGTATGTGTTCAACCATGAGTCAGGTTAAGCTTAATGTTTTTTTTTACATAGTATTAAACATGATTTTTAGAAAGAGCGATATTGGTTCGAACCTCCGTGGACGCATCAGAAAAAAAACACGCTACTTATTCAGAATTTAAAAAGAATTTCTACTGTATTTGTATTTTTCAAATCCCAGCAGCCATTTGCAAAATATAGTCTTGTAAAGTCTCAAAGTTATAAGTTTTAATATTCTCCACTACATATATTTAGCTAGCTGGCCGGAGCTCTGCTAGTGTCTCGACACATCTATGCCCGCCCATCCCCCCTTCCTAACCCACCTGACACCTTACGAGCGAGAGGTGTACAATGATCAGAATCTCTCTCTGTCTCTCTAGCATGCATGCTACACAACCTCCATGCGAATAAAGTAAATGTATTTAAAATGGCTCGATCTGAATTATTTTCTTTTAAATTATGATGTTATTGAAAATAATCAAATATACAAGTCTCTCTTTAAAATATTATTTTTTTCGCAAATTTTTACCTTGACAAATTAAACCACAATAAAAATCGTATTTTGGGAGCACTTTTCAATTCATGGTGTTTAGAAATATGATGGACTCGGATATTAGTGTGCAAGGTAAAAATGATTCGCGGTTATATTTTAGTATTAAAAAATACTGAAGAATCTTCGAACATTTGTGGTTAGTACTGTAATCAGTTTCTTGAAAGTTATGTTTTTGTCTGACTATGATATGTAGGGTAGAAATGAGGGGTCGTGTATAGTTAAGACGAGTAAAGTAGCAATGATTGTTCTGCATGTGGGTTAGACATCGTATATAAGTGGGTTTTCATATATATTTATTTACGTATGGAATCGTTAGGAATGGTTAGGGTGAGAGAGAGATTTTGGTTCAGCGACCAACATCGAAGTGCTGGAAGAATGGTTGGGTTTTAGCCTGACTGTGAGATTGGAACTTGAAAGGAAAGAAAGACGTATTAGAACTGTAATACATATGGAAGAAACTCTTAAAGATATGAAATAATGAAATTGGTTTCTAATTTACACACTATGTACAAAAGTGAATGAAGAAAATGCCTGAAGCTTCGCATACAAACACGATTACTCTCGCTTATTAGCATGTTGTATTAATGTATTTTACATACACGTTGCACATCGTGTATGATGTATGTTGTTTGTGAAAAGTAAACATCTAAACTGGACGAGATCATCCATATTGAATGATAATAACTCTAACTAAAGGAACCTTACCCTACGAAGAATGTTACAAGCTACTGGCTGTACCGTAACCTTCGGCATGGGGCGTGGTGCATTTTCAGAAAGTAAAACGTCGTCGTAATTTATGGTGAGAAAAATTAATCTCTTGGTTTGTACGACGAGACAAAATGCAGAGTCAAGACACGAAATACAAAAAGGTTGCTTTCCTTTATCTCTCAAACGATATTTGTTAGTGCTCGTAAAGAAATGTGAAATCTATATATGAATACACTTGAAAACAAAACATGAAATTTGGTCGCAAACATGTATGCAGGACTGGATATAATATAAAAAGATAAAACTTATATTTATAACTGAAGTAAGTATACGAACAGCAGTAGTCGGGAGAGGTGACACTTCAATAGTGAAGAGGTAATAATCACCCCCAGTGAAGACGGAAAACATTTTTTGTGTTCTTACTGCAAGAAGCTATTTATGAAAAAAAAAATTAAGTTTGAGTGCGTGAAGTCGGATGACTTTAAAGTATTATTCGTAGTATGTACCAGTGAGAAAACTACGATATCTGGATTGGACAAAGCAGCAACTTGAAACGTCGTACGGGTTAGTATTTGAGAAGGTCTCTTCTCTCTAGCAATAAGTCGAAATTTAAGGAAATTGGGACCGATACGTATCTGTGGTATAACTTCGTGAGGATCGGCGTTAACACCTTCTAGACACCAGTGCAACTAGTGCGACAAGACATTTGCATATGAATATGCTGCTAGGAGACAAGGAATAAGTAAATGCAAAACGAACCATTGTCGTACAGCATATTGATGTTGTAAGAGCTGTTAACTATATGTTAAACGAATTTAACGCAATTTACAGATTTTGAATAGGTCAAATACTTTTGTCGGAAACAGAAAAATAAGATATTAACATGTAAGGTGTCGCAATACAGGATTCACGACCCCAACCCCATTTTTTACCTTCGCGTAAATAACAGTGTTAATGCGACAGTCGGCCTCTGGTGTGCTTCCAAAGTCAAAAGCATCCTTCCCATCTCTTCTTGTAATTATATATAGTACTGTTTGAAAATACGTAAGGCTGGGTGTTACATTTGTGTTACAGTATGGTAATTACAGACAGAAACACTCAACAACTAAACCAACTATGCTACTGTTATTAAGACATGGTTGTTAGTAAGTATCATCCAAGCTTTCGCCTGGTGGTAACTCAGGAAACAGTGGAAAACACGAAGCCATATGTGTTTCGTTTTCTACAGAGGTAGCGTCACTACTCCTCCGGGCTATTACGTGTATGTTTCAACTTTGTTTCTGACTCGCAGGAATAAATGTTTGTCTTTCAGATGCTAGTTACCTTTTGTGTGTATGCGTAATGCCATTAATCGGTGCAGATATCGCACATAAAATTATTATGCGACCTAATTTGTTTATTTTAAGAAATGATACACTATGTCAATTTATGAGTTGCATTTTGCATGGGATGAACACACGCAAACTGTTTTTTTACTGTACATAATATATATCTATAGTCATTACAGGCACCGCTTTGTTGCATCTTATGAATGTAGTTCATAAAAGTCGGACTGAAATTTAATTAATTATTGAGGAACACCCAACTCCAAAGAAAGCGGGGGTTCATGGAGTCCTTCCCCGGGAAATTTTGGGGTTCCAAGGATCAAGATGGGGTTATTTAAACATTTATATTCCTAAAATATACTACTTATACAGCTGGTTGAAATAACAATTTTCTTTTTCAGAAAAATTTTTGAGTGAACAGATTTACAAAAAAAAAAATATATTATCCTCGTGTACATGTTGGAGCCATATACACACAACAAAATAATGAATTTAAATACTAGGAGAAACCTGAATGTTAAACATATAAGCTGCAGTAGCAGTAAGCATGTTCCAGACAACATAAAAAATTAACTAAAATAAACTTTTATTCGAATTTATTGGTTTGTGGACATACGCCATTGCTCATGTTTTGTTGACCAAACTTGTATTGAAAGACAAAGTGACAAAATACAAAAACACACAAAAACACAGAAAATGCAATAAAAAAAGAATCTCAGCCGAAGTTCGTCTGGAATTGTGTTTTCTTGCGTTTTCTTACTACAACAGCACACAAATGTAGTGCATTGTTTGATAAACGATTGGTTCATTGTTTCAGAAGACTGCTTTCTAGTCCCATTCCCTTTTGCCACACAGACAGCAGCAAAAATAATATCGACATTGATAACATGATGTAAATATGAAGTTATAAAGTATTTGTGTGAGTGCGTGTATGTGGAGGGGGATTCGCGACATGTGTATTTACGTAAAATTATTTATAATGATTAATAAAAATATTATGTTCATTACATGTATAGGATAAACATCTTCACCAGTTTGAAGTTTTCGCTGGCTTTGTTTTACCTAGTAGTTTGAATGTACAAATACGAATTTCAATTTTCCTAATTTCCATTCTAACTCCAAGAGAAACAATATCAGGGGATGCATAAGTATATAAGAAGAGGTCCTTTTTTGTCATTAAGTACATAACTATTTGATTTAGTACGCCTAAAATATATCGCTCTTGTGCACCATCCCTCAATCACATCAAATTTCAAGGGTCAAATTAATAGTAATAATATTATTTGATTTAATTTACATTTATAACAATATGTGGGGAAATGCAGTCCATATATGTTACCACGTCTGTATGAATGTTTAATGTTAGCATCTTAGAATACATTGTTCCTACAACTGCAATTTACCTATTCTGACATTAGAAATAACACTAAATTATATTTTGGTGAGCTTTTATGTACTAAACATTTTCCCCAATGCTCCTGTACCTGAAACACACAAGGCCGTGAAAACAAGACTAGAAAACGAAAGCACTCTGAAGGAAAAACCAACGCTATCTATCCCATCAATTACGGAACTCATTGTCATCTGTGTTAATATGTCCTATTTCCAGTTCAAAGACCAATTTCACAATCAAATATATGTTGGTAATATGATCTTCACTCTCATACTTCGTGGCCAATATTTTCATGGAGAACTTCGAGAACAAAACAAACGCACCATCTAAAGTCTGACTACTGCTGAAAAACTAATCCAATTTGCTGATTCCCTAAACTCTCTCAGATCATCAATACAGTTTGCGTATGAGACTAAAACAATGGAAACATTCCTTTTGAAGACGTTTTTGTATCCAGAGAAAACAACAAAATTCTAGTGAAGTATACACAGAAACTGTTGTACCTTTATTCGACTTCGAACTGCAATGTCGATATGTAACAAATAGCCATCCATTATTTTTCTGTGTATACGAAGTTATATTGTGCCCTCAGTACAAACCGAAATAAGTTGCAATTAAAAGCATATAAAATATAAATCTATAGGCTATATTTTAATTTTTAATAGCCCAGGAGTGTTCTATTGAAGTACGAAAATACGTGGAACGACACTGGCTAATTCGTTGCCAACCATATAAGGAATGACGCAACCGCTGTTTATGTTGCAGTAATTATATGTAGTAAGAAACAATGTATTTCTTTAGTTGATTGCAAAAGTGCTACGGTTACAGTCAATCAACTACACACACTATGGAGTGTAAGATACGGTAAGTGGCCGTTATGTTTCGTCATTTTTAGAGACGGTGGCACACAACTTAACACAACTGAAAGAGTTCTTCGTCCATGACCTTTTGCTAAGGAACCAACAGTATTCTCCCGGAGCGATGTCGGGACAGAATGGAAAACCTTAACCAGGATGGCCGGAGATAGGAATCGAACCCAAGTCTTCTCGAATGCAAGTCTAACTTGTTACCGTTGCGCCACATCGCTAGGTATGGTTGTGCTAGACATAATTTGAAAACACCGAAAACCTAAGGCATATTCGTAAAATAAAGTCAAAAAACAGTACGAAACCTATGGTCTAGTAATATATATTTTTAACTATGGATAAATAATGTGCGTTCCTATTCAATGTTTATGTGTAGACTAATTAAAAGTGGCTACTTGATTCTTCTTCTTTAAAAATGTTTAAGATGTTTCATTCAAAAATATTATGGTTTAGGAAAACGTAAACTTCGCAAGTTTTTTAGATGTCACTAAAATATACGTTGTTTTTTTTATCACATTTGCCGTATAATATTCCCCGTATGTTTAACTTCAAGATCAGGTATTTCAAAACTTTTATATCTACATCAACTAAAAATACATTATCCCATCCTTTACGTATTTATCGCTTTTACCTTTCGTTACTTCTGCAATGAACTCCTGTTTTAGCTACAACTTAAGACTTTAGTTAACTTTATGTTTCTAATTACAGTAATACTTAGGCAGGCAAAAAACACGCATAGTTTTCACACACTACAAACACGCATATGTGCATATAGACACACATGCTGAAATATGTTCTTGTTATGCTTTAAACACGTGGAGTGTAATTTTCTGAAGAAAAACCTCCTAAACAATAACTCCCAAGGGCGCCCATCAGGGGGGGCAGGGGGGCCTGAGCCCCCTCCCCCCTAACAGATGTTCCACAATGTGTTTAGTTTCAAGGGCGCCCATCTTATAGATTGTAAGGGGGGAGAATTGAAAGTATAGTCGATTTAAAAAAAACCTGCTGAAATAACACCATTTTGCACCTAGAAATCCAAAATTTTCCCGGGGGAGAGCCCCCGGACCCCCCCTCTAATAAGGGGGATGGGTGAATAGCCAAATGTTAAACCCTCACCCTGTCTTGCCCCCCCCTCCCCCTTACAATCTATAAGATGGGCGCCCTTGATAACTCCTGAACAGGCCGAGCATAATTACATCCAGAACGAACAACGAACTACTGCCGACTACAAAGCGTATAATACAACTTCCGTGTTGCTAAGACGACCAAAACTTTAAGTTATAAGGTCCTGCATGACATCAAGTATTCACAGATACGAGTACCCACCATTATTTACCATTAAGCGTAATCGTAGCTGCGACAGTATTGTGGCCAAGGTAACGATTTATTGAAGTCAACATCACCCACTTAACGTTACGAACACAGCGATATTTGCGCTTTCATCGTTCTCTGAGAAGAGTGAAACATTCGCTCAAATTATCGCAGTCGAAGATTAAGTATTTGAGAAACTTACCATCGTATTGTGTCAGTCGTCGGCAACAGCGAATACTTGATACGCTTCATTCCTGTAATAACTGCACTTCACTGACACACGACCCGTGAAACAACACACACCTACAGTTCCTAGTAAACACTCGTCAGTATTACCATCGTCAGAATGTCACATACGGCAAGACAGCCAGTTGATAAGAAAACATTTACAAATCCGTGCAAAGAATGGTCGTGTTAGAATGACTACGTGAGCTGCCCTAAGAACTAACTGGAAGTGAAGAGAGACATTTTAAGATAATTTTCCAGGCGGCCCTAAGCGGACTCTGGACCGCAAACAACACAACACATATGTTGGATAACACGTTAATTCACTGTCTTTATTCTGCTCCAGACCAACGTAAAACCACACAGGATTGAGATGTAACCTACTTTTACTATTAGTACTTGAAAGATATTCTACGAAAATCTCTTAAGTTTGGAATATACTTTCACTGCGCGCTATCTTTACATTAAAACAGCTTTATTTGGTAACACGTGTGTGCGTATACGTGAGTGAGAGGGAGCGCGAGAGAGTGAATGTTACTACAGCTACTTTCGGTTCATGGATAAAAACATCCAGCAAACCAATATGCGCTAGACACGGCCATATGAAAGGTTTGCAATATTATTACATTCAAATGCGAAAGACGACAGGATTGTTTGAGGGTCAGTCAATCTGCATACGATGCTCATAGTAGTAACAGTTAAATCTCTTTACTTTACAACTTGACAACTGTTTTAGGACATAACCACCCTACCCCTTTCTCACCTTGTCGTGTATAACCCTCCTTACATGACATTTACAATTAAAAAGAAGCAAATGCCGCCTAGCGGAAGGACAAAGGTCAAAAAACACTACAACCATATATATATATATATATATATATATATATATATATATATATATATATATAAAGGATGTTCCGAAACTAGACGTCAATAAAGAGGCAGGTGACAGAGTGGTCCAAGATCTATCAAGTAAACCAAACTTGTATAATCCGATTCGCAGTCGTCTAAAAGTTCCGAATTTATTAAGAACATTTGACTGTACTCTGAGCTAAGCTTTTACTGATGGTGGAAAAAAAGTCCATGTGGAACGAACTGTGTACCAAAAACGATTAGTGTCGTCAAATTTAAAAGCGTATTTCACGTTTCCATCACATCTGAATTGAATCCTAAAGGTTAGCATTCCATGTTTAGTGGTCGTTGAAGTATTGTCATTTAACATGTTCAATAACACAACATTCACGATGGTATTACCCCCATACTACTGACAATAGAGACGTAGTTCCTTTAATCATTATTCTTGATTTAGGTCTGGTTACCTGTACCTGCGAGCTTTTCCGCGAGTTACTTTAAATTAATATATATATATATATATATATATATATATATATATATATATATATATATATATACACGCACGTATGCGCATACATACACACGTACGTACGCGCATACATACACACACGTTGCCTGCAATTGCATTAGTAGTATTTGTTTTGAAAATTGAGACAATTATGTATAACAAGTACTGTGACACAACAAGCACATACTGTACCAAGAGTACGTTTTATTTGTAAGTACGTCAACAAACACTGCAGCGACTAGTACATTGTAACGTCAGGTAAGGGGTATGGAAAGGTACGATGTCGAGCGGACTACTGGAACACTCAATTGTCAATGAAATCTTAATTAACCATTAAAATTTGATGAGATTTCTTGCCGAGTAGGTATTTTATCAGCGGACGTTTATTTACATAGCACTATGCGGTAGTATGCTTTACTTTCGGGTAACAAGTTAAAAACTGATTTTAGAAAACTAAGGGCTTGAAACCACAAAATCTACAAGAATGTAAAACTGTAATTTTTATAATTTTTAATATGATAATATCAGTGCTTCCATGACAACCGAATTTAAAAAATGCACGCGTTTTTATTTGAAAATAATTTCATTATACGAAAACCTCTGCGCGAGAGGTTTACAGAAGTTAAAATTCTTTTCAAATGAAAACGCAAGTATTTTTGAAATTCGGTTATCTTAGATGCCTAGATATTATCACATAAAAAAATGATAAAAACGACAGTTTTCCATTTTTGTCAAATGTGTGGTTTCAAGCCCTTATTTTTCTAAAAGCAAATTTTAATTTTTTACTCGAAAGTAAATCATAATACCAAATAGTGCTACATAAATAAACGTCCGCTTATAAAATATCCATTCAGCAAAATACATAATTGAATTTTGATGAGCAGTTCAGATTTTATTGAAGACTAAGTATTTCAGTCGTTCGCTCCACATCGTACCTTTCCATACCCCTTAAAATAAAAAAACCTCGTAATTCCACTTAGGTAGTATATTTTGGCATACTTTAGGACAAGGGGATAGGATCCTAGGATCCGACGATGACACCACGGCTGCCACCGTAAGCCGTGTCCGAAACGAAGATTTTTAAATACTTAGGGTTTGGGAATTTAGAGTGGATAGAGTCAACGTTATAATTCAGTGCTGCGTGCGGCAAATTTGGAAACTATTTACTTGTTGGTATTTCGATGTTGTTTTGTTTACTTATTTATTTATTTATTTATTTTTTTTTTTTTTTCACTTTTCACTGTTGAATGAATTGGTTATTCGTTATTTTATGTTAACTATTTAGTTGTTTTTTCACTTCCTTAATTACGAATTCTGCGATAATATTAATTTTGTTTTAGGGTAAATTTATTTATAAAATACGAAAAATATTTTTAAATTTAAAAATTATTTGCTACATACAAAATAACACTACGGGATTTTTATTTACATTATTACCGTTTTCAATGGATACGTATGTTTTTCTGCCACAAAGCGGAGTATAAAATGCAAATAAACATCAGCCGACGAATTTACGGAGCGATTTGAGAATTTAGTGTGCTACTTAGCTTCATCTCAGTAAATTTTACACCCTAAATCCCCAAATATTTACTGCACTAACCTGGTTACGTGGGTGATTTAATAACCTAAACAGTCGTTTCGGACACGGCTCTAGACGAAGTTACGGCCGCCATCACGGATTACATCACTACCGCCATCATGTACGTACGACATCACTACCGCCATCATGTACATCACTGCCGCCATCATGCATGACATAACGGCCGCCGTCGTAGATGATGTCACACTTATAATTTTCCAAAATTTTACATATATGTGTATGTGTATACACAAAAATGTGTATGTGTATACATATATACAGGATGGAAAAAATCGTGGAAAAGCTCATGAGTACAGGCAGCCAGACCTAAATCAAGAATAATCAGTACACGAACCACGCTTCTATTTTAAATAGTATGGGCGTAATATCATCATGAAATTTGTGTTAATGAACTTGTTAAGTGACGATAATTCAACAACCACTACAAATGGAACTATGACCTTCCGGAATCAATTCTGATGCATGACAACACGTATGCAGGGAATAAAGTGTGAACACAATTCTATCCCAACCCAAGCCTTGGAAACATGGGGTCGTCTCTGTTATTATTCATGTATTACTGTACATGTATGCCTGTAGCTGCCCATCCTAGTGAATAAAGAACCAGAATGACATAAGGAACAAGAAAGGTACACTTGTCTGAACATGCTCAGACAAACCGTTTCTGAGATACAGGCACTCAAAAGTAGAATGTTCTGTAAAGTGAATTATAGTGAGTGCAATGCTATCCTGAAAACAATAAAGTGTAATTTCATAAAATGAAAACAAAACGCCTGACAAAAAGCAACAACAACACTCTAATAGTGACAAAACAATAAATGACAAAGTAGTTTTTGATTTTATTGAAAGAAATAAAATTCTGAAGTCACCTTCAAACTAACTCATTTTACGGAAAAATTTAAAACACATTTTCTACTTACTTTTTCATAAACTTTCACCATGCGAAATTAACACACTCCATCCTGAATCATCCAGCATTTAAAAATGAACATGATACAAACAAAATACATAAATATCAAGTCGTCATGCAGAGTAGTACTTGCGTATAGAGATTGGTGGAATTCAGATGCATAGCTCCTGTAGATATCTCATGTGACCAAGAAATGTTTAAATGGCCACAATTTTTATAGCAAAAAGACTATGTTAATAAAATACAAAAAAATTATGTCCCTTTACTATGTATGTACAGAGTTTGATAAACTTTAGAATAAATTTACTTTTAATACCTCACATCGTCAAATAATGTTCCAATTGCTGCCACTGTATGAATATCAACACAGTACTGTATGAGTACAGAGTTTAATGAAATCTGGAAAATGAGTTTTCTGATATCGCTTGTAATAAAAATGTTAAATGGTTGCATCATTAAAATGTGAACACAGTAGATAAAAGCAAATTAGCTTAGGCTACTAGAGCCTATATGTGTACCGAAATTGAATAAATTAGGTTTACGAGTTTAAGAGTTTTGTTTTATGTGGAGAAGAAATTAAAATGAGGAATTATATTGTTTTACTGTGCATAAGAAACTGTCATTTTATTTTCAATACTTTAATTTCGAACTTGTAACAGGTCATTTTAATCTATATTTCTGGATAAAAGGCACCAGCCACCATATTCTTAATTTGTTTATAGCCTCACACGGCATGGAAAATAATAAGCAGTGACTTACCTGATACATTTAGGGAAATGAAGAAAACACATTTTTTCTCCCTTCTGTTCAATTAATAGCAACTCAGTGGTGAAGGGTTGTATGGGAATACCTTTCATTGCTTATTGCTTCTTATTTTGCTGACAAAATAATATTAAGAGTACATAAGTTTCCTTTGTGCTTAAAATGTTTGTAGTAACTAACTCGAACGGTTGGAGACTTTTTCTTAAGAGTACTAAATGTATTTGGAGGATGGCATCTGATAATTACGTTCAGTTGGAATAATATAAAGAGTTGATTTGCCAAATTTGGTTGGATGCATACTGTACCCAAGCTCTTTTTGAGGATTATGTATTGACTATGTCATCTGCTTACAGTTTGGAATACCTTAACCATAAAAACCGAGCGAAGCTATGGCATGATAAAACACTGAAATCCCAATTGAGAAGCTGCGGAACCCATTTCTTGCTCTGCAATTTCTATCTCAGTTTTACATAGTTTCCTCAAATCACTTCAGTCAGGCAAACGATGGGATAGATTCTAACTTAATTCTATGGCTGATTCCCTCTCCTCCTCATCTGTCTGAACCACTGGCCACCTCAAAACTATTTTTAAAATGGCGGACAGCAGTCGCCTTTTTACAAACATCACCAATAACTAACACAAGTTTAGTCATCAAGTTTTACACCACACTTCCGTCTTCCAACTTCATTCCACCATGCCCATCTACACCCATGTCCCTACCCGAAACCAGACCACAGCAAACCACAGTTACTCCACCTTAACATGAACTACCTCCACGAACACTTCCGCAATTCCAAATTATTAATCGCTAGTCATGTTGCCCCTGTTCCTCTTTCCAATATTTTAAATATGACTCAACACCATACAACTACTAATAAAATGAGATGTAAGCGCCTTGGCACCTATGATGTCACATAGCACTGCCCATTCTCTTTTAAAACAGGAAGAACTTTCACCTTTCAACACACACATTCGTTACATTGCCTCAACCACAGAATAAAATAAGCCCACAATCCTTTTCCATGTAGACAGCATTACCCTACCGCCAATTAGTTACTTTTGCATCTTAAGAGTTGTGGCTTGGTTTTCAGAGTTACAATATTGATAATTACTTTTGGCTTTTTTTTTCTTTTCACTTATAACACTGGCATACAAGAAGGTCATTTTTACCAGTGGCAGAGTAGTAAATTAAATTTTTTTTCCGTACGCAAAACTCCTCACATATACTCAAATATATAACTGCTAAAAAACTGTTGTTATATTTCAGATTGCTCTAATGTCAATAGCATGACTGATGTTTGAATATGTGACTACAACTGTCATCTACCATTTCTACTAACATCACTTCACAGGGCAGTACTTTACTCCATATCATAACATTCTTAATATAGAGTACCTACAAATTCTGAGTACATTCATAAGTTTTACTACAAATTCTGAGTACATTCGTAAGTTTTAAACAATTCAGAATTGGATAATACATATATATTGCACACCCAGAGTAATGTGGCCATATGTGCAAAAAATTAAGTTTGCAGGAGAGCATTTTTAAACTTTTGTGAGCTAATATAAAATTGTATTACACATTACCTACTCTACTGTTTTATTGGAAACATTACCCTGCCTCTCCTAGACACTATACTGCATAATAACATAATTATTAGTACTACCTAGCTACAGATCATTCGGGATAAAGTGAGCACTAAAAATTTAACCTTTGAAAAATATCACTAACTGTTACTGCATTTAATTTAACATTAACAATAGTTACCTTACTGCTTGTATGGTTGGCAGCGCAACTACACGATACAGTTCCGTGTGTTTTCCTATTTAAATACAGCAATACTGTTGATTCATACCGACTGCACAATTTATATGAAGACGCGGAACCATCAAGTGACGTGTCCAGAGAGGTTAGACATGTTTCATCATTAGACGTTATGCACGAAAAGATATGAATTAGCTAAAAATAGTACTTTAACAGGACATTTTTGAGTGTTCACTTTATCCCGAACCACATATAAATGACATGGATCACAGACTAATAAAATAGTGAATTAAATTAATACAGGTATTAAAAATAGTTTTACCACTTTTTCCACTTTATTGGCTCTTCCTTTTGTTGAACCTTCACGTCTATTTACATTATAATTTACAAAAAAGCCATCAATATTTGAATGCAACAATGGACAGTGCATAGATATTAAATTTTAGTAATTATTATGACCATTTATAATGTCACTTCCTAAAATAGTATGTATTTATTAATATTACTTCCATTAGGCACTGCTTTGCTCTGCACTGAATGAATGTATTGTAACACTATTATCATTCATTAACATCCATACTAGATACTGTACAATGGTTGGTGTTACGTTCTGTTTAGAGTTAAGATTGAAAAAAAGGCATGGTGGATCTATGGTATCAGTCCAGATGTACACTACTCTCTAAGATCTTTCACTTTAGCTTCTGCCAGACGTGGAGGTTGGTCATAAGCTGCTTGAAAAACCGCTGAAGAGGGGCGCCTTCTCTGACGACGTGTAACGTTGATGACCTTGAAATCTTTCTCTCTGTAATATGTCTTGTAAAAATTAGATAAGGGGAATCCTTTCTTACTTCAAGAACTTTTATGTCACTCCAGAATACTTTCTAACTTAATTCATTAATATCAAATTTGGATCCAAGCAGTTTTGGAAGTCCCTTGTAGTCATTTATGTGTTCCGTGCAGACCTCTTTACCAGAGTAGGGCTTCCCATCTTCTTTGGCTGTCTCTAACATTGGGGTTCACTGAGATGGGATATAAATTGGGCCACATTTCAATTCCCTGTTTTGCTGTCTCTCTATAGTAGCATGCACTGAATCACCCTCATTCTGGGTATGGCAACAATGAGATACTTGAGTGAAATCTACAGAATATTCAGATTCATGACAGCATGCATGTATAGAGGAGCCATAGCCTTACTTCTGTTTTGACCGGTTGAATTATCAGAATACATAATTGCTGGCTTACCTTGACAATGTTCATTTAAGTACATGTACACACAGCTTGTAATCTCATTCACACCATGATTTTCAAGAGCCTTATTCAAAAAATAGCAAAACCCCAACTTGGCTGCAACATCAAAAATTGTAAAACTGAAACAATTCAATTTCTTTTGCAGTAAAATGTGAAAATTTCACCACACAGCACTTGTAAATTAGCTTGAAGATTTTAACAAGATACAATGGTTTGTCCTTCTTTTGCTGTTTGAACGTCGTATTTTTTTCTCAGTTCTGCTCAATTCTTTATTTAAGCAATGTAGCTCATAGCCTTCTTGAATGCTTTTCTGTACATGTCACACTGTGCACACTGGTCTTTCTTTGGCTGAAAGAAGACAAATTAAATTCATTGTTAAAAATATCTGCGTACATTTTATGTTTGACACAAGGCAACAATTTAGAATTTTGCTCTTCAACATACATTTCTGCGATAGTCTGAGCTGGGCCAGCTCACCCTCATATTGTTTTCAATGAACTTGGTGATACGATATGATGCTGATTCACAACTGTTTGTCTTGTACAATTGTGTATGTGTGAGATTCGGGCACAAGTCAAGCTTCCATCTAAATATTCCTTTTTTGTCTGTGTTCCCAAATAATGTGATTCTATTTTTGGGAACTTGCCTATGTGTTGCCTTACCTAATTTTTCATCACATCAGAAACCTTGCATTTTGAGTGCTTTGCTCTTCTGTGTTTCTCAACAACTTCACAGTCGTTAATTTTTTTCCAACAATTCCTTATCATTTTGTCTCTGACACTTAATGTCTTCATGAAAAACTGTTAACACACCCTGAGCTTCTGTTCGCTAATATTGAAGTAAAATGCTTCATTGTTCCCTCTTTGACTGTCCTCATTTCTTTTCCTATATTTCGAGTAAATTGGGAGGTATTTCCAACAATAAACAATTGCTGGAGGTCACAATCTCCCAATTGGTAAAAACATTTATTTATTTCTACCTGTTTAATATATGAGATATTCACTGAACATTTCAGTTTACAATTTCCTGAGCAAGTACCTTGTACTACACACTCTGGAATTACTCAGCGTGTTGACGTAAACTAAGCTTCCCCAGTGTTCATTTTCATTTTTTTTTTTTCATATTCTTTTTCCATGTTTCTGGTTTTCTTTCTCTTTTTCTACCCTTTTTTCGCACACTATTCTGAATTTCTTCCACTACTGTTTCTGGAGGTTTTAAGGGCACATCTGCTTCATTCCGAAAAACTTCTGTTCCTAATGGAACACTATCTGTTTGGCTTATTTCCAAAAACACCTACCTCTTTGTGCACAGCTGCCACATTTGTTTCATGGGTTTTCTTTTTTACTTTTCTGCTTTGAAGTTAAAGCCTCTTCCTAATTATCATAATATTCTTCACTTGATGCCTCCATGGTGATACCTGATTCATAACTTACGTCTTCGTCACTGTTGTCTACTTCGGGACTACTGCACTCAGAAAATATTCTCTCTATCAGAATTTCCTCTGTTACCACTTCATAACATTTGGCCAAACTCAAAACTGTAATAAATCAGCTCTAGTCTGATTATCCCTCTCTGGAAATAAAGGCTGCAATGGCTGCAGTGTAGTAAAGTTGGGCTCTTGTCCTTCATCCTAAAACAGACCAACAAAACAATACAAAAGTTTTTATTCATGCATGGCTATGAACCAGTTAACTACTAAAAATAATACAAAAATAAAGTTTATGAACAAACAAAGCTGTGCCATTCAACGTGTTGATCTACAATAAAATTAGTATAGGTCATGTAGTCTACATTGTTGGGCTTTTCTAATAGAACAATGTAAATGGCTATATTTTGTATCCGAACAAATTGTTGAGAAGCAATAACCAATTAGAGCAAAACAATAAGTTATTTGTTGTTGGGTGGAAATGATGTACGTTTTATAATATAAAAAAAGCACAAAAATATTAAAAGTGCAAGTGTCTCACAATTTTTATATGTACATATGTGAATTAAATTTAAAAAAAAGTATGCAAAAAAAAGTATGCCAGAAAAAATATGCCTCGAAGAAAGATTCTACTAAAAATGTTGCTGAGATTTGAGAGGTTAGATGGTTACCAATAAAGGCAGCACACGTACGAGTGTTATTGACAGGTTTTAAAAATTATATCAATTGCAAAACGTAAACACAGAATACGTATTTTACATGCATGGTCAACAAATATTGCATATTTTTAAATTCACAATTTCTCTATTCTAATAAATTACACTGTAAACATGAAGTTCAGTCATAAATTTAAAGTTAACCTCACCTCATCTTCTTGTATTGGATTATCGGCTTTTTTCACCATCTGCAGAACTTTAAGTGTTCGTGATGGTAGCATTGCAGGTCCATTCGTTGTAACAATTTTCTAAATGTTCATTCAAAATTCTTAGAAATGCATAAGATATCCAGTTCCAATCATTGTTGCTGTGTGCTACTAAAAATAACCAACATGGTCAATAGACGCAATAGCAATGATATGGCAACATCAAAGAGAAATATCGCCGCATGTACATTTATGGTCTTCTGTGAAATGTTACAAGATAATTCTTTCAGAGTAATAGGGTCACAATTGCAAATGTGGCTTTCTTACTCTCTGGATTGGACCAAACACCCATTAATGTTATATAGACACAAATGCTTTCTAGTGGTTAGTTTTGTAACTATAGATATGGCCATATTAGTGTCTTTAGACAAAAATATAACCTTTTCAATGAACAAAAAACCTGAAAATCCTGAATTTTACAGATGTGGCCATATTACTCTCGGTGTGCGATATGTTTGGTGTTTCTTTTGGTCTTAGGTCGATGTCCAGAACATCCTGTAAATGTCATGGATAACTGTCATAGATTTAAACTAGCACTGCTTATGTTTTTCTCAAATGTTTTACAACTAACAGTTGTAGTTCCGTATGGAAATAGTCAATTTACATACATAGCCCAGTTATAAAAGTATTTATTTTAAATTATAAATTTTAAACATATATTCACACTCTCACATGTGCAATGTCTGCTAGCAATTTGTTTTCTGAAGAAGTACACATGCTACATCACGAAATATGATGCTTATTGATGGCAAAAATCCTCTTTCTTACAGACTCCAGCACATATATTAGGCTAGCCGGACAGAGCTTGCTTAAAGGGATTCGTGCAAGGAAAACTGAAAAAATTGAAGAATTGCACACAATGCCCATTTAGAGTGGCCACTCTGGTTACCTGAATGAAGTTACGCTTCTTGACAACAAAATTGGTGGTTGCAAATACGTTTTTGAGGAGTTTTGCAAGGCCTTCAGAAGTTCACACACACTTTCAGAATGCCTGTTCTTGAGAATGAATTTTATGTTTTATCTTCGTCAACGAGCAGGGAATAAAAATCAAAGTTTCACTAAATGAAGCGAAGTACTTATAGTACTGGCAAGACAAATCAGTAATATAAATAATCCAATTCATTAAATATAGCTTTTATTTTAATTCCCTTAGTCACTGATAATAAAAAACATAAAACATGTGCTCGCGAACAAGAGTTCAGGAATTATGCATGAACTTCAATGGTCCTCACAAACACCTCGCAGATGCAGTTGCAACTGCCAATTTTGCTATCAGGGCATGTGGCTTTATGCAGGTAACCACAGTAGTCACTCTAAAAGGCACCATGTGTACATTAACAATTTTTCATTTTACATGCACCAATCACCTTATGAGCCTGCTTACCTACTTTCTGAACTGTGTTGCAGTTAGCAATAAATATGCATTCATTGCAAAATTATTATACATGCAGTTATTGTAACCATTTATGGAAAGAAAACATTCCAAGGAAGGGACTAATGTGACCATCTGCGTAAGTAAAGATGAGTGTGGAACACTAACTAGTTGGGAACAAGTAACAGGGTTCGAAAAGAATGAGATGCAAGCCAGCTGGAAGTGAGAAGAAGGATAGAGAGAGTTGAGCTACTAGCAAGCTGGAAGTGAACACCCTGGTGATGGGAGAGTAGGATTCTAGTTAGCTGGGAATGAGCACCAGAGTGAGAAGAGCATCTGCTGCTAGTCAGCTGGGAGTAAGTACCAGATTGAGGAGAAAGTGAGTTGCTAGCCAACTAGTAGTGAATGCCAGAGTGAAGAGAGAGTGGACTGTTGGCCCTTTCTAAGAGCTAGTAAGAGGGTGAAGAAAGAGTGAGCTGCTAACCAGTTTTGAGTGAGTACCAAGGTGATGATAGAGTGAGCTGCTACCCAGCTGGGAGTGAGTACCAAGGTGGCGAGAGAGTGAGCTGCTAGCCAGCTGGACAGAGCACCAGGGTGATGAGAAAACAGATGCTGGCCAGATGGGATGGGAGTAAGAACAAGAAGGATTAGAGAGTGAGCTGTTAGCCTGCTGGTAATGACCACAAGAGTAAGGAGAGAGTAAGCTGCTTATCCAGCTGGTAGTTAGCACCAGGGTGAGGGGAAAGTGGGCTGCTAGCCAGCTGAGAGTGCGCACAAGGTGGGTAGAGAAGTAAGATGCTGGCGAGCAAGGAGCAATTACCAGAATGAGAACTGAGTGGTCTGCTATTCAGCTGGGAGTGAGCACCAGGGTGAGGAGAAAGCGAGCTCCTAGTCAATTGGGAGCAAGTAGGCTACCAGAGGAATGAGAGAATGAGCTGCTAGCCAGCTGGCAGTGAGCATCAGAAAGAAGACAGAGTGAGCTCCTAGTCAGATGGGAGAAAGTACCAGAAGGAGGAGAGAATGAGCTGCTACCCAGCTGGCAATGAGCACCAGGGTAAGAAGAGATTAAGCTGCTAGTCAGCTGGGAGTAAGAAGGAGGGTGGGGAAAGAGAGCTACTAGCAAGCAAGGGCCAAGTACCAGAATGAGGCCAGAGTGGTCTGTTATCCAGCTGAGAGTGAGCACCAGGGTGAGGAGAAAGTAAACTGCTATACATATCACACCTCTAAGATCCTTAGAGGGCACGACTCTGAATTTAATCGTTTTCAGCTAGGCTTCTATTGTAATGCAGCTTTCAGTAATCATTCTGATGGTAATATCAACACTTATTTAGCATACAGGACAGCTGTATTTTATGAGTTGCTTCCTCACCATATTTCAATGATGCAAAATTATACTATTATCATAATATAACAGTACTGGCAACTATTAACCATTGATATTTTCCACGTGAAAGATGGTACTATGGTTACAGTTATAGTTTTCGACATTAAAATTTTTTTCAACTAAAACTTCAAATGCCAATATCTAGGAAACCATATTTTTTTTGGATGTGCCCCTATTGATCAAGAGGTGTAATATGGGAGCAAGCACCAGGGTGAGGACAGATTGGGCTCCTAGGCAGCTGGAAGAAAGCACAAGAGTGGGAAGAGAATGGGCTGCTAGCCAGCTGTCAGTAAGTACCAGAATGAAGAGAAAATGGGCTGTCAGTCCTGTAGGAGTAAGCATCAGAGATTAGACTGTAAGCTGCACACTAGATGATAATAAGAACCAAAATGAGGAGATATTAAGGGAGAGTGTTAGTCAAATGTATTGTATTTTCAGCTTTTGAGCTGTACATTTATTCAAATAGTATTATAAAAAATTACTTTTCGACAAGGCATAGGATATATTCTTGGTAAACTGCTTGACATACATAATAATGGAATCTTTCCTTAAAATGTCATGCAGAATCATTGCAAGAGAATTCTTGAAAGTTAAATTATAATTCTCTTGCAATGATTCTGAATGACAAATTAATGAAATATTCCATAATTCTTTACGTCAAGCAATTTATCACATATATCCTATGCTTTTTCGAAGGGAAAATTTTTACAATATAATTTTAATAAATGTTATGGCTCAAAATAACTGAAAATGCAATAAAATTGTCTAACACTCCCACTTAAGCTGCTAGCCAGCTGGAAGGGAGCATCAGGGAAGAAGGGAGTGAGATGCTAGCAAGGCAGGAGTGAGTACCATGAGGATTAAAGAGTGAGATGCTAGCAAGATGGGAACAATTACAAGGGTGACAAAAGAGTGGGCTGCTAGCCAGCTGGCAGAAAGCACCAGGATAATTAGAGAGTGAGCTGTACACAAGATGTCAATGAGCATCAGAATGAGGATAGATTTAGTTGCTAGCCACTTGGGAGTGAGTATGAGTGTGGGTAGAGAATGAGCTAGCTGCTAGCAAGCAAGAAGCACATACCAGAATGAGGACAGAGTGGAATGTTATCCAGCTGGGAGTGAGCACCAGGGTGGGGAGAGAGCTGCTAGCCATATGAAAACCAGCACTACGTTGAAAATAATGCACTGCTAGCCAGCTTAGAGAAAACAGAGTGAGGAGAGAATGGGGTCGTTAGCCAGTTGGGAGCAAGCACCAGATTGAAGAGAAAGCAGGCTATCAGCCCCATGGGAGTAGCACCACAGAGAGAAATTAGATTATAATCTGCAAGCCAGATGAGCATGAGAGCCATAATAAGGAGAGAGTAAGCTGCTAGCCAGATGGGAGTGAGCATTAGGGTAAGAATAGAGTAAGCTGCTGGCAGCTTGGAGTAAGCACCAGGGTAGGCATCTGCGAAGCTTCAAAATAACAAATACGAATCTAATATAAAAAAATTTGCTGTGAAATATTGAATCGAATCACAACTGAAATAATTTGAAAAACCTAAAGTTTAGATTACGATTTTTCAAACACTTGAAAGTGCTTAGTTATTGGACATACTACTTGAATTCACATATAATTATCGTGATAATGAAACCGCACATTAATCACCACATTCACCTGAAAAGAGATTGAAGTTTTTATTTCCAAAAATTATCTAGAAACTTTTGTCGGCCTACGATCCAGCACAAAGACTAAAATAATACCTACATTACACAAATTCACGCAAGTATTTTAATAACATATAAAATGTAACACATTCATCACTATTTATCATTAAATTTTTTAAATCAATATTCTTGTTTGTTTCATGTCATTACTAACAATGGTCGTTAAAACTTAAACAAAACAACAGATTGCAGGGTGAGCAACACTAGATCAAACAATTCTTTTACGCGAGAGTGTGATCCATTTTCTCCGCACTTCAGCCTAACTGCTAATGTAAGTACAAATCATGTTCACATACAAATAAACACCACTGATATATTGTCACGAAGCGTTTTTGTTGTTTTGTCCTTTTTGTTTTTCATTTCCTTTTTTTGTTAGGATCCGTGTGTTAACTTTAGCTTTTTTTCTTAAGTAATAGGGACTTTGAGGGCTGTTGATAACTTGAAGGAGTATAGTAGATGATCCGAGCATCTAAATTTAGATATGGCTCAGTGCCGCGCAGTGTTTTTTTGTTCCCGTCACGTTAGTTTCCAGCGAAGGCGGGTTAGCAAACGTGTGTTCGCTTCACGGTAATTCGCTCATAACAACAGCTGTAGAAATGCGCAGTCAGTAAACATGTGTTGCGCGCTGCGAATGTGTTTCTCCCCGGGTTAGCGCACATAGGAACGTCTGAAATGTGCTGTGTTCGTAGGGCAATGCTCGTTTAGCATG
>PNEQ01036081.1:0-20399 GCA_003012365.1 Medauroidea extradentata | reverse complement strand
AAAAAAAAAAAAAAAAAAAAAAAAAAAAAAAAAAAAAAAAAAAAAAAAAAAAAAAAAAAAAAAAAAAAAAAAAAAAAAAAAAAAAAAAAAAAAAAAAAAAAAAAAAAAAAAAAAAAAAAAAAAAAAAAAAAAAAAAAAAAAAAAAAAAAAAAAAAAAAAAAAAAAAAAAAGGATGAAACGCCAGCGAGCTGTAATCAACAGACATAAAACATACAGTTAATTCCTGATTGGAATGTATTCATAACCCAGAAGATGACACAAGGACAAAAACAGATTCAAAACAAGTGGAATATAATCGACTAGAGAACGACACAAAAACAACAAAAGACAGACGAAAACATACAAACCAACAAAAAATGGGGTATGTGAAAAAGGCACCAAATGGATGAACGACGACGCCAACACAAATAACGAGAGACACGAATGGATGAGAACACAGGCAAGACACAACACAAACAAAAACAGGCGAAAAAAAATAGGCTTCTCATGACAACAGATGCTATGTTTCGGGAACTCGTATCCGTTTCCATCTTCGGGCACATGTACAGACTGGAGGACCTTAGCAGAATATTTCATTTGGGAATTAATATTGTGTTGTTTTGAATCTGTGTTGTTCCTGGAATATGACTACGTTTCTTTCGGGAATTATGTGTATATTTTGTCTGTTGACTACAGCTTGCTAGCTTTTATTACTTTTTTTTTTTACGTTTTATTGTGGGTTTTTCTGCAACGCGGCAACATTCGCCCACAATGGCGTATGTAAAAAAACTGTTCTCTTTATAATACGAACTAATTGCAGGAATCGTTCAAAGATCACAGGAACCAACGTAGTTTGATAAAAGAAAGTTTATTAATTAAATAAAACACAAATGTGCCGATTTGAGTTGATTTTATTTCAGTATTGTTGTGTTTAAATATGAAAATATACGGAACTACATTCGAAAATTCGTCGCCAACCAAAACTATTGTTAATGTTGGTATATGCAGTAACGGCTAGTGATAAGTTTCAAAGGTTAAATCTTCAGTGCTCACTTTCTCCGTAACGACCTATATGACGGTCGCTGTGTGTTGGTGTGACGTAGGAGACGAGCAAGTACACGCTTATAGGAGTGGGACTGCAGCTTGTCCGCAAGGGCATACCACAGCTACGTGGTTTGAGCAGTATACCCACCGTCCTGCTGCGACTACTGTACGACCGACACAACATGCAGCTGGGCGTCTTCCTCGGCGCTTACATTGGCATCTACGCTGTGAGTATTACGTACTGGTCTCTATCTAGTATCCTCTGCTATCACATGCCGGGAGCCATAGCCATCTTCAATAGAAGGCCGCGGTCTACGGTGTTGCAACCCTGTCGTGAAAGGTTGCTTTAATAGCATCTGGAGTTTGTTTCCTAACCTACCCTAACCTGTAGAGCCTGGAAAAATTCGCGGGTTCATTGACCTGTAGGCCAGCCTCCAAGAATATCTGTGAACTCGGAAGCAGTTCGTTGCCTGCTCGCTGACGCAGTGAAATGGACCTGCATTTAGTTACATTGTTATTACTGGCTCAACGACTTCAAGGAGGTGTCAAATAAGTCAACGGCCAGTTACGAAAGCGGCACGAACTTACGGTTGCTGGAATCCAAGATTGTGCCGGAAAGAAAACGCGAACGATTTTTTAAAGAGCTTTCAAGGACGAATTTCGAATAATTCTAAAAATATTTATTAGATATTTACTTAAGCATCATTTTAAAGAAAAAATCACCTCACTATCTGAAATGGTTTAGGAGAAATCACGGATTAATGAAAAACACATTTTACGGCTTTTCACCACCTTAATTTTCGAATTTCACAAAATCGAAAAATTCACAAACATTAATTTGTTTGGGCAATATTTTGAAGTTAAAAAATTATGATAACTTTCCCGGTTAATGAGATATCAGGGATTCTTTGAAAACACATTTCACTCCTTTTCACCCCCTTAATTATCGAATTTCGAAAAATCCATTCTTAGTAGGTGCCTACGGGGTAAGGGGAAGCTTCCTTCAAAATTTCATAGTTCTAGGTCAAGCGGTTTGGGCTGTGCGTTGATGAGTGAGTGAGTGAGTGAGTGAGTGAGTGTGTGTCAGTCAGGACACTTCATTTTATATATTAAGATTACGCAACGAAATACTTTTTTTTAAATCAAAAAATGCTGAAATTTGTCAAAGTTTACTAAAATTTAACCATTAGAAATTTACAATTTGTACAGTACATATTGTATTTTCAGTGAGCATCTTACATTTATTGTAGGCATACACGTCTGTAGTCTGTTGTAATCTACCTGCAACGTCGTGTAAACCGCGTTTGAGGAAACCTGCAGTGTTCTGTGTTATTGTTATGTCATCTCGTCTTCTACCTGTGACGTCTTCATTGTCATCCTGTCTTGTGTGTCTCTTGTCTTCCTCTCAGTAATTGTATGTCTGTCGTGACTGCGGAGACTTTTTTACTTTTGGTAATTTGTTTTGAATATTTTGTTACATTAAAATGTTGTGATTTGACGTAATCTCTGGTGGGACTTTTCGTGTTGTGTTAATTGTACTCATCTACGTGATATACCCAGTCGAAGTTGTGTTATTGTCACAGCAAAAGTTGTGTGATATTTTCTTCTAAACGGAGCATTCTAGGAGCTTTCAACAAGAGGACCTTTTTGTTTCTTACGACGTACTACTGGAATAGACAACATGAAATGTTCACAAAATCGAACCGCAAAGTAATTTAATGTGACTTGAGGGTGGCCACCCCTATTATTTTCATGAAAGGGGAAGGTTTGAAGACTGAATGTGTAACGGGCATATTTCATATATGCTATAAAATGTAGTGATAAGCTACAATTTAAGACATTTTTCTTATTTTTTTCTGTAAAGGCAATAGTTTCAATTAAGTGGATTCAACATTAATATTTATTACAGTGCAATGTTCAGAGGTATACACAGGTACGACGTACTCGTCATACATCAAGGCGTATGTGATACGCCATCCACTGTAATTAAAAACACTTAAAACTATCACTACCATAAATCATACAATAATAAATGTATCTTGTTTGGTCTCATTGTAACCTGCAAAGCGCCACTTGGTCAATTATGGTAATGTAATTAGCATAAGTTTGCATGTGTTCATTATAGTTTTGTGAGTAAGTACCCATCAATCTGGCGACCTAGAAGGCCAGCTGCAGCCTGCAACGCCACATGTGGGCTTTGGAGCCGAAAGAATAGCCCTTGTCCCCCCTCCTTCTCTCTTTCTTTCTTTCTCTCTCTCTCTCTTCCCGCTCTTTCTTCCCCCGCCTTCTCCGGCACACTGGTAACGAAATACTTATTATAATAATGTATTAACTAAGAGATGTCGATAATATTAAAAAGTAAAAAGATTATTTATGTATTTTAGTGATGTTAAAATGTACAACCTTATTTTGTGTAATAAACGTTGGCCGTTAATAGCGGACTCACGCATTTGCGGAAGGCATGGTGCCCCTCTCTTATTGGCTGAGAGGAACTTCGTCACCTCCTTGTGCTCGGGGGTGGGGAAGGGACGCAAGGCTAACGGAGGAGTACGCGGGATGCTGGGAGAGACGGGAATATGTAAGCAAGCAAGAACCACGTGTTTAACTCCGGTGAAAAATTGATAATATCTTCGTCGTCGTCAAACTGCGGGGCGGTGGACAGCGTACTTAGGGGTCACTAGTCGAGTGGACTACCGGGTAGTCGCGGCCGTTTCCCAAATAACTTAACTCCGTCAATTATCTTTTCAACACTGGAAGAAAATACTTAATTGTTTCGTTAACATAAGTCGAAGTTGTTCAACGTCAACGGAATCTGCAACCTGAGGTGCGTGGGTTCGTCGGCAATTGTTTTATAATGAGAAATGTGAGTTTTCTTTAGCTAGCTGGGCACATCATCAGTCTTTCATTAATCCATTTTAATCGTCGTGGATACGGACGGAAGGAGATTAAGGACAGTAAAAAAAATAATAAATGTAGCAAATGTTTTACAGATTAAAGATCTCGATAACACTTAACAATACCGAGAGAACTGAAATTTAACTCCTTAGGCTACAGTGTTTGAAATTTTGACCAAACACTGTTTTTAAATTCCATTTTCAAGGGCTCATGCCGCCCTTAATATGCACTTGTCCCAAAAAGTGTCCCATATTATGTCTATATGTCTGCTTTCTTTTTCATGAGGTATCGCCTCCCGGAGTTTGGGCTATTAATTTCCCTACACTTTGTCCATGTGTATATATATATATATATATATATATATATATATATATATATATATATATATATATGTGTGTGTGTGTGTGTGTGTGTGTGTTGGTGTGTGTGTGTGCATGGCTGTGTGATGCATAACACCATCCAGTTATGCATGACCACTGTAAAATATGACAAAGAAATTTTAAAAAAAATTAATTTTTGCACAGGTTGTGAGCTGCACGTTGAACCAGTACACAGGTCGTGACTCGGAGCTGCACGCGATGTTCGCAGGTGCCCTGGCCGGCCTCGCGTACTGGTTCCAACCAAACCTCGCTTTCGCTCTCACGGGCTTCACCACGGCTCTCACTGTACGTATATAGACTACTGCACATTCTAGTAGCTGTTACCGTCAAAAAATGAGTGACTTGTGACATGCATGGTGACTTGGCACACTTTTACACTTAGCTATTGTTTGCCAGATATATATGTTCCAGTATATAGCATACAGCTAACGGTAGTTGTAGAAAAACATATTCCTTTTAACCATCCTGAGTTGTGTATTTTTCTTTTTTTAATTTTTATTTATTTAAATTTTTTTTTGTTTTCCTCATCTGCATTAATGGTCTTCTTTTCCTTTTGAATAGTTTGCCGGAAATTATTCGTGGATGTTTGTAGCTATTATGTGACTGTTGGCAGATGTTAGCAAGACATCTGGTACAACAAGAAGTAATACCATGTGTTCCTGATGTTGTCGGTGTGTTGTTTGCCTTGAGCTTCGGGATCCTGCTACATGCGCGCGCATTCGAGGATCATCTGTGTCCACGTTTAGCTACCTCTCTCACCAACACCACTACTAACGGCAAGTGAGTATTACCTCCTCGCATAACTGCAGTTGGCAAACAACATAGGATCACAGCTGCGTGGCAGACACGTCACCAAACCATTCTTGTTTTAGTGCCTCGCGACCACGGTCGTAGAAGTACAGGTCTGGACACTCGCCTATCTACCAATGTATTTTACTTGACCCCCCTTGTTGTTTGGCTGCAGTTCGCCAAGTTACCGAGAATGTTGTACTTCATTGGCGCTGCAGTTAGGGTGGTCGGGCTCAAACTCCACCCACTTTTTTCTAGTATTTACATTATAAAGTAAATAAAAATAACTGGAGCCATGCTTTAGGATTCTAAGCGAAGGAAGTATTTCATAAATTTGTAAAAAATACGTTTTAATAAATTGTTTATCTTTGTGGGATGGAAGTGGGCGGAGTTTGAGTCCACCGCCCTGACTGCAGCGCCAATAAAGCACAAGACTCTCGGTAACTTGGTGAACTGCAGCCAAACGACAAGGGGGTCAAGTTTCCAGGCGAGTGACCAGACATGTTCTTCTACGGCCGTGCTCGCGACAAGTATCAGTTGTTTTAGCGGCCGACTTCGGTGCGAGGGATCCTGGGTTCGATTTCCAGGTCCGGCTGGTTGTAAATTTGTGTTCGTCTGAACCTTTCTCAAAAATCGTCTCATTGCAACTTTCTCACAATGTACTCGGGGTCATTCAAATAAGTCAACTTAAAAAGGGGAGATGTTTGGCACAGTGGCTAGGTTAAAGCCTTGTCATTGTACCAAACATATATTAAATAGTAGTTAGACCACTCGTCTCCCGCACCAAGGCGATCCGGGTTCGATCCCCGGCGGGGCGGATTTTGCGCATGTGCGAAACGGGGGGACATTGTAGTTTGGCAGGCAGATTGTCTTGGATCACTCCCGTTTTTTCCCCCTTTGCATTCCATCTCTGCTCCATCTGTAGACCTTCATTTCATTCATATAAAATGTCAATGATCTCTGGTCATTCAGATTGCGGTTGACGGCATAGGCGGAACTAGGCTGAAAACTATTTAAATAGCACCATTTTTCACCCTGGTATTCCAATTTTTACTGGAGGGAACATTCCTGATCCTCCCGCTTTACTAGCTGGATTAGTGTTACCTTATTTGCCACCCCAACCAAAACGCTGAAGTCCCGGCCATGTTTGACGGTGGCCAGCCATCTCATACCGTAATCAGAATCTTGTTGAATCCGTGCTAGGAATATCCTTGTAGCGACGTATGTTCCCCTACCACTAATCAAGATATTAATTTATTTAATTTTTGGATACTTCATACTTACCTTTTGGGTTAGTTGACAGCCAGTGATGTGTACATTATTTAAACATTTTGAAGTTTATTTTCAATGTATTTTCAATGCCCTCTGTATTCCACGTGTGAAAAACGGTCGCAATTCCGTGGCCATAAACGGCGCAGATTTGCTCATTATTTACAGAAAAAATATCGCTCAAAAATAAATACACCACCATTTAAGGGAGCCGTCTACCCCACGCTTCAAATGCGTTGCAGCATGCTCGTAGACAGGTTTTTTCTACGAAAATATTCCACGTGTGCCCATTGTGCCAACGTACGAAAGGAAAACAAACTTCAGACAAGGTCAGAACCGCATTGTTACGACGTCACGCTCATTAAAAACACTGTTTCTAAGTTCTCTAACATGGCTAAAAACGGTCTTTTCAGACTTCCGTACTTCAAAATGTACTATCCGGATGTATGTGAAACTCAGATTGTTACCTGCACTGAACTTAGTTGCAGACTTTCCACCAACAAAATTATATGGTCACCGCTTAATGTCCCATAGTAAAAACCGTTCGACGGGAACTTAGCATGCTAGTTCAGCGCTTGGCTTTTTGAGGCGACGCGACATTTGATGCGCGCTTCAAGGGCGACCTTACAGCTCCTTCACTTTTGACGAGCCTCTCACATGCGGGTAGGCGGCGAACAGGAATCCGCTAGCTTCACTAATATATAGGCACTAAATTGTGAAACTTTTTCTGCTCTGTCGCGCCCGTCACGCGAATAAAACAGAACTGCTTTCAATTCGGAAATCGCGTTAAGCCCACGAGCTTTGTCTAGCCGATGTCATAAAAGTAGCCTATCAATGCTGATGGCCTGAGAAAATATTTTATCCGCGTCGCGCTTACCTCGTTGTTTCCCGTCGCTGTATTTGTGATTCCAGCAACATAATGCTTAATTGATGAAGGGGTTTGAGTCCAGTTCCTGTCTTGGAGTAACTAGCAGTTTTTTTGGCATCTTGTGTTTCAGTGGACATTAAATTCTGTATTTTTGAGTAACAGGGCAGCATGAAACCTAAACTTACTCTCACGTCAACAGATTGAACAACACTCAATGCAGTTACTAATTTCGTGGAATGCACGATATAATAAGATACAAATAATGACAGTATACGTTCGGAATAATGTTTTTTTTCTCAGTTTTGCGTAAATATTCTACTTGGATGAAGGATTGTGTGCAAATGTGCATAACACAACACAGTGAAAATTTATTTGATAATTAGTGTTTCTTCAGGGCTGCTGCGGTTGAGTGGTCAAACCACTCGCCTTCCACAAAGGCGATCCGGGTTCAATCCTCAGTGGGGTTGGTCCCCAGATTGTCACATGTATGAATCGTGTCGAATTATATCGCTGGTCAGTATGTTTTCTCTGAGATCTCCTGCTTATCCTGCCATTATAATTCCGGCGCCTCATCTCGTGCCGTTCTCCAGGGCGCACAGTCGTACATATATGCAATTCAGTGTGTAATACCCTCTACATGTATATTTATTATAGTGTGTTCTCCTTTGTTCCAGGTGCGGTATGATTGCGGATTTATTCAAGTTGCGTCGAGACGCATTCGTAAAAAAACTGAAAATGCTTACCTGAACAAAGTGTCGCCCTGTATAGAGTTGACACTATTTCACACAAGGCTAGTGATTCGACGAATTCTACTGACCTCCTGGGATGACGGCGTAGTTTGTCGTGCAAGTCTTGAAGTCTTCGCAGGCGTCTGATTCGAGGATGGTTTAAATTTTCACTTGAGAATACTACCAGATGTTAAATTAATGGATTCGTTGCTTGCTGTTGATATTTGTTGGTATTTTGTACTTATCCCATGCCAGTACTTCAAAATAGTATACAGATAATTGAGCAATAGTTTAACTACACGAATAATACTCATAAGAAGTATGAGCAAGGAAACAATAAAAGCACCAGCAATTTGTTGTTTCTGCCACTCATTGTGCATTGTAAAAAATTTCTGCGGAAAAAAAAAATAATGTTTCGAGAGGGAAGTAAATGCATATCCGTGCAGCAGTCAAGTCATAAGAATAATTTCTCACATATCTTTAAGTGTGTTTAAGTGGGAAAAATTACAATTTTATACTTGTATGAAATATTGTTGGTTTTATATGCATTACTTGGGAGTATATTTTCACTCTGAAAAAAAAATTAGAGTAGCTAGTTTCCCTATAGTGGCGTTTTAAAGTCAAAATTTACATGTTTTCTACTTCATACAAATCTTGAAAACTGACTAACATAGTTAAATGAATTAATTCACATAGTAACTACATGTTCCGAGCTACTGCTTGAAGTATGTAAAAACCCACTTCAAAAGTATTTTGTATATAAAAAAGAATTCTGAAATTATTTCATTATGTTTACTGGTTTTCAAGTTTTGTATGAAGTTAAAATATACCAATTTTTACTTTGAAATGCTATTGTGGGAAAACCGGCTGAGCTAAATTTTTTTCGTAACAGAAAAGTGTACTCTCAAGTAATGTCTATAAAACTTAATACATTTCAAACAAATATAAAATTATGATTTTTCCCACTTGAACGCCCTTTTATATACCTGTAAAGATATCTGCTCAGCGTGAAGTAAAGCCAAGGTTATTGGAGAGGGAAAAACTGAAACGTGGCTCACTGGTGTACTAGGAAATTCTTTATGGGCAAATAATGTGTTTTTAACACGTGAGAAGTGTACAAATTTGTACAGACCTTAGCAAAATAAAATAACTAATACTTTTACTTGTGTGTGTTGTGTGCCCTTCAGCAACATAAAATAAGTGTGTTGTTATTTGTATGTAAATATGATACTGTCTTTATCCTTCCCTGAAGTATATGCTACTCATTACTTGAGTATAATTTTGATATTGTTTTATATTTCACGACAGAATCCATGTTCAATCTAAATTGTGTTTCTTAGTTACCATGCTCAATTTTTACTGGTTCATGGCTATAATTCCAATTTTTACTGTTTTTACAAAATAATATTTTTAAAACACAATGATTAATAAATTTAAAAAAAATTATATTTTATGAATTTATTATATTAGTGACCCTTACTCAACAGCTTGCGTGAAGTACATCCGATCATCAGCAGCAAACTGCAATGTATCATCAATAGTGTGAGGGAATTCAGACCAATGTACAGTGCAATTACTCAAATCATAAGAAAACCTAATACTGTAGGTTCTTTCTCGCTGATCAGTTGCATAAAATTAATTGTGAGTAAGAAATAATAAGCAATGATATTAAAAACTAATTACTCGTATGGCTTTATTTTACTCTATTTGATACTGTACATTGCAAAAAGTAATGTACTGAATCAAAGCGAATTTACATTCATAGAGAACATTCTGGAATTTCTAACATTTGCAGGTACTTCTGTTAAATGTCTGGTAATGCACCAATAACATTACAGCTTGCATGCCTTTTATAGTAGTTTTATATAATTCCTGCAGTGCTTTTAAAATTATTATTGGTTGCACAGGACACAGACGCGCTGTAATGCACATCAAAATTACAGTGCTTACGATTTTCCGTTAGTAAAATAACGTTTTATAAGATAAAACACACAAATGCTATAGACGTCTAACTTTATGTTACAAACTAATAAATTGCATAAGTTGGTTACTGCATCCATTGTGTATCATGTAAACTAAAAATACATACCTGGAGCTGTAAAGCGTTTTGAAGGTTACAGGGTAAAGGAGTGATACGGACTATCTTGAAGCATGCAAATACAGTTCTACTCTAACACGCAAGACGATGTGTTACTGTTGTGATTTAAGGTGCTCTTTTAGGAACGTAATTAAGCGATAGACGTTTTTATGTATGTTAGAGAACTCATAAATAGTGTTTTTAATGCACATAACGTTTTCAGTACCCAACTATCCTCGTCTCAAATGTTTTCTTTTCGTAAACATGTGCCTTGGGAACACAAATAAAAATTTTTGCAAAAAAAAAAAAAAGCGAGAATCTCTTAATAACTACAAAAATGTCCAACGACCGGGTAGGCGAGCACATTAATACATTTGAGTTTTGTATAAAATTATTGATATAAGAAAAAACTAAATTTCAAGACCTGTTTCTTCCACTGTGCATAGGTCTGCTAAAAGAAGTGTCTTTGAATCATCAAGTATGCAGAAGTGACAGAGAAATGTGGCGAAAAACACTGGTATTGCATTCGGGAGTCCCCGTGTTGGATACCCGGTGTGGCTGTCAAGTTTTAAGAGGTTATTCGAAATCATTCCTGGTAAATTTTGGGAGCGATAATTGACGTGTACCTTTGCTTGTCTTGTTACCATCTCTAACAACATTGCTGTCACAAACCCGGTACACACTATCTATAATTCAGTACAGAATTCCATACCTAATTCAATGGAAGTAGCACTGGGATAGTGCGAACGGGTACTACTCTCGTTTCAACCAAAATTCCATACTTAATTTGACAAACAGAACCGGTCCTATTTTTCATCGTAGTGTATGTTCACACGCATGCGCAATGCACAGTTTCAGCCACCACGCATGCGAAGTATGCTGGTATGCGAAGTATACTAGTAGGGTTGCCAATATGTTTTGAATAGAAATAATATTTTTTCTAACGCACACGATCGTCGGATTTTTTTTTCAAAATGTAAATAGTGCAAGGTAATTCCACTTATTTGGCAGTTATATGCGTGTCTTGTCTGTGAAATAGTTTTCGTGAATTCTACAGTTATTTTTTATGGCAAGTAACAACCAACATCATCGATATATATTTTGGCGGTGCTGTGCACTAACAGACCAAGTGTCAATTTTTAGTTATCAGTAAAACATGCTATAGGCCTACGTTTGTCAGATTTGATACAGTCTTTGAAAAAGTATTTCAGTCTTAGAAATTCAACATTTTTGACTTCAGAATAAAGGATTAATATACATTTTCTTAAGACTGTTTCAAAGAGGGAAAATATTTTGTACATAACTTACAATTGGCACTTGTTCTGTTGATGCATAACACCGTCCATTTTCTCCTGAGAATTAAGAAAAGAATCAAGGATAATGTGTACCGGGCTGAAGAGATGTTAAGTCTTACTTGTGTACCTACTCAGAAGTGAAACTGCCTTGCTCATCGCAGACTTCACGTATAAGTGCTGACATTGCCACATAATGGAACACAGTGTTAGTTCCCACACAATACCTACAAGCGAACTTGAAGAGTACTTGTTATCGGATTAAAATAATAAATACGGCGCAAAACAACAAAACCAATCCGACGCAACATGTCCTGTTTCGCCTAAGACACTTTGATGCTATGATATATACCCAGTATGTATAAACCCTGCATCCAATTAGCCAAGGCCCAGGCCCAGGGTCGGATCTAGGGGGATGGGCAGGGGGGCAGGGGGCAGACTGTCCCGGGCGCAGGGTTAGAGGGGGCGCTGGTGGTGCCGAAAAATTTTACAATACCTACCAATATTTAGACTTTTACTAGTTTTGTGTTTTGTTTCCCATGGTTTCCCGAAATTACTCCGGGCGAATGCTAGAATGGATCTCTTGACATAGATCATGGCTGATTCCTTTCCAGAGTCCTTGACATTGTTCAGTTCGTTGTGTTACCGCCTCTAATGATCTTAGTCACAGCAGTGAGTACCGCAGTCTGCCATACACACGTGTGTACAGTAGTGCCTACATACTAGGAACTGTCTTACTGCAACCCACATTTGTTACGATTTTTACACGAAAACTGTTTGTCCTACACATTTACAAGGCGACTTATTTTACTTCAGAGATGCTTCTCTAGTGAAAATCAGCATTAAAAGTCCGTAATTCCTAATGGTATAAAAGTGGCGGGTAATAAAAGGGTAGCCGCCCTAGAATATTATATTAGGGTGCAAGGTATTGATCTGTTTCTGTGTATTTCAAGGTCACGGTGGTATAAAACAATGCTCAACTTGTTATCATTAAATGCCTCAAAATTTCCGTTATTTTCTAAAAAAAAAAAAAAAACTTTAAAATTTCCTTAATATTGTTTTAGAAGTATCCCTTATATTTTCTACTTGCTTTTTTCATAAGGAATCATCTCCCTAAGTTTGTCGGTCGAATTCAGTCCCACAATGTATGTGTGTATATATACAGGGTGCAAGGAAATTAATAGCCTAAACTCCGGGAGGTGATTCCTCATGAAAAATGAAGTCGACATTATAAAAGACACTTTTTAAAAAAAAGTGAATATTAAGGGCGGAATAAGCCCTTGAAAATCGAGTTTGAAAATCGTTTTTTGTCAAAAATTAAAAAATGGTTAGGAGTTAAATTACGATACTTTGCGTGGTGTTACATATTATTGATATCTTAAACGAGTAAAAGTTTCAGCCTTCTAACCGTCCGCTTTAATGAAAATAATAGGGGTTGCCTCCCTTATATCGCATAAAAGTACGTTGGCATTACAGTTTGTGAACATCACGTGTTGTCTTATTGGGCTGTACACCGTAAGGAACAAAAACGTTCCTCTTGCCGCAAATGCCAAGAATGCACCGTTTACCAGAAAATGAACACAATTGATCTGTACCTGGCAGTGGCGAAGCGTGAAGTGTTCTGGGGCAAGCGGTGATTAGCAGTGACTATACAGAACTCTCAGTTGCGTGTGAAACCATTTGACTGGTAGTAGCAGGTACACTCCCCAGCCAGTAGCATGTAAGAGACGAGGAACTAGTTCTCAGTAATACACCTAGGTCTCAGTAACACAACTGTCACGTGTTTAAGGTGTATAGTCGAGTATCATACTGCTTGCCTTGGAACACGCCCACGCTTCGCCACTGGTACCTGGTATGTAGGCAAATTGTGCTACATCCGATAAAAAAATGGGTTTGTACTATGCTCTCTGGAAAATTCAACCCGTGATGCAGTTGATGAAGCATGTCGCAAAATGCAGTTACATAAACGTAAAAACAAAACCATGCCCATGCGTCCGCAAGTGGGAATCGTGTGGGACGATGTCGCTGGTCGGCAGGATTTCTCAGAGAACTCCCGTTTCCCCACCCTTTTATTCCGGCAACGCTCCCTCGTACGGTCTCATTCCATTGTCACAATGCAGAGATGATGACAGCCTACAGGCCCAAAATCAGAATGCCACCAACCAGTTTGAGTTATCCACGCCCCTAGGGTGCATCCCCGATACGATTTTATTTATTTCTTAGCGAAATAGACGTTCACGGATGCCTGTCTTAAAAATAATTACATTCGGTACATTTTGCTAAACAACAGTTGTTGCCAAATTAACCGAGTCACGCATGGGCATGTTTTTGTTTTTACGCTTATGTGACTGCATTTGGCGACGTGCTTCAACAACTGCATCACGGGTTGTATTTTCCTGAGAGCATGGTACGAACCCATTTTTTTTATCGGATGTAGCACATTTTGCCTACATACCAAGCACAAGAACAAATGTGTTCATTTTCTGGTAAACGGGGCATTCTAGGCATTTGCGACAAGAGGAACGTTTTTGTTCCTTACGGTGTACAGCTCAATAAGACAACATGTGATGTTCACAAACTGTAATGCCAACGTAATTTTATGCGATATAAGGGAGGCAACCCCTATTATTTTCATAAAAGGGGACGATTAGAAGGCTGAAACTTTTACAAGTTTAAGATATCAATAATACGTAACACCACTCAAAGTATCGTAATTTAACTCCTAACCGTTTTTTAATTTTTGACAAAAAAAAACTATTTTCAAACTCGATTTTCAAGGGCTTATTCTGCCCTTAATATTCACTTTTTTAAAAAGTGTCCTATATAATGTCGACTTCATTTTTCATGAGGAATCACCTCCCGGAGTTTGGACTATTAATTTCCTTACATACTGTATATAATATTGTCAGATGTGATATAATTTATATTTTAGCATATATCAACAAGGATGTGTGGATGAGTGGCGGAAAAGAAGAATACTGTTAGCGTACAGAATTGAGAGTATTATAAAATATATTAGAGACAACAAATATATAAATTTATTGATCGTTGCAACACTGTACTCTAACATGTAAATTAAGTCAAACATACACGATGTTTCGTACCAACATCTACCTTACTGAAAATTATTTATTCGAAACAATTTTGTCATCAAAATAGGGCCGTTCAAGAATTACAAAAAGAAAGACAGAAAATGAACCTTGAAGTATTCATGAATGCTCTTAATAAAATAATTGGTGCATAGTAGGAGTTAGAATAAATGCTTGAACATTATGAAGAATTCAATTGTATGAAACAACAATTAATAAGCATATATAAAGTCTGACAAGCTAACTGTGTGGCACAAACAGATGGCTTTAACGTTACGTAGTTTTACTAGAGCTTTCGTCCGGGAATCAACGTACGACGAGCTACCTATGTCTACTGGAATCTTGAAGTCCTACCGGAGAAAATCTTCTTTCTCGAACCTCTGATCCAGGCATATACACCGCACTGCAATCCTTCTGGACAAGCCGGCATACGCCCATCCTTCCTTCTACAGCAAAGTCGGAGGAATAGGACCACGGCCCCTCGGTCCAGGACAACGCTTCCCTCGACACGTCCGGATCCCTTCGAAGTTCATAAAACAGTCCCTTCCTATGCCTCTATCTGTATCTATGCCCGATTTCCTCGCGCTAATAGACAGAGGTTATAACCTTCTCCTAGCACAGTTCAAAGTGTTTGCTATGCACCAATCCTACACTCCACTGCACTGAATAAGTCTCTGAACATTTATTTATCCTAAACTTTAAATACCAATGTAAATATTAAAATGAGTTTAAGACGAACGGCCCAAAATAATACAAATACTAATTAAAACGTAAACTTTAGTCAACTAGGTTTTAAAGTTCAGTACCCGTAACATAGAGAAAATCTGTATGTTACACGGTATTTTTATGATTACATTTGACTAAAACAGCATATTTCCAATATACCATTAATATAGCGAGAATATTTTCCCACTGGGAAGGACTAAAATATGGAAAAGTCCGTGTATTTTCCGGTGGGTATGATGACTGTTGTGAATATGGTGAGGAATGTAACTGGAAGAGAGGGATTCCCTCAACTACGTCAGACATGTTATTTTGTTATCATGACCTCTGTGGGTGATGAGTATTTCTGTAAGATGAACGTTTTAGATAAACGCCAGATTGTTCGGGCGTACTTTAGAAATGTTTTCCTGGAGCTGAAAATGGCCATGGTTTTTAATGTTATCTGTACGTTGTTTTATTATATTTCTATAAACAAGCGTGTCGTCGTCTTAATTTGTTGTAAGTAACACAACTGTTCTGCTCATATTTTATTTTAAAAATAATAGTAGCCGCGTTATCTAGTTATTTAGATGGCCTTTACAGTTTGGCTCGTTTTAAAACATATAGTTATGTTATATCGTTGTAGATGATAAATATTCTCTCTCCCAAAAAGCCCTGCTGGCTATTGTGGATTAAGTTATAAGAATTATTCTGACTTAATAATGAAAACAAAATATTTTTCTTTGTTAAGTTTTGTAACTATACATATACAGTATTTCAAAGTTGAAAAAATGATGGCATTGTTATATATCAGGTTGTCCTAAGTTAATAATCTTGTTCATAATATTTGTATTAATTATCAATTCTCACTAACAACCGAAACGTTTTAAAAACTAAAGTTTTTTTCTGTAATTCGCTGGAGAAAAAGGATCACTTCTATACACTGACACAAATGAGGAAAAAATATTATATAGCATCTATATCATAGAGATCCCAAGATCTTGGCAGTTTTTAAGGATATAGGACCTAGTCGCTAACAATTTTACACTGTCAAAACAAGAAAGTAAATAACTTTTGAAACTATAGATAGGGCCCGGTAATTTTCACGAAATTATTTTTGCCCCACTTTGTTTCAGTGTCTTACGTGCACACCTGCAGCTCAACTTCATGATTATTGGCAGAGTGTTTTTGTGCAGAGTTATTATTCATTTGACCGTACCAATCAGTACATGGATAACTGTGACACAACACGTCTGTGATTTGAGGGTTTGACCTCCAGACGTTGTACGTTACGGCATCCAATAACTGACCACAACGCAGAGATGCAGGTGCGCACGTAAGGCACTGAAACAAAGTGATGCAAAAATATTTTCGCGAAAACTACCGGATCCTAACTACATATAGGCAACCGCACGAGATTCATTGTTTTACCGCAAATATGTTTCGTGTTTTTACACGCTAAATTTTTTATATAGTTGCCGGAACATTTTTAAGACAGGTGTTACGATAACATAGTCGCAAGTATTTAAAGTGGCCAGATATATTCAATGTTTATAATAAGGATGGAATACATATTTATTAACCTAATGTTCTGTGTAAAAGAAAGTAATATTCGCCACCTTGTCACGTTTTAGAGACTGGTTTCACTTTAATTTTGTTTTAATTTGGTTAGCAAAAATACTAATACCGTTGATGTTTGTTTGAACTTTACAAGAAAAGAATTAGAAATCCTGCAGAATTTGTAAATATACAGAAAAGTTGCATATGCAGTTTTACAAGGATTTTTTTATTACAGACTTTATTTACAGTACTACAAAACATACAGGAAAAAAATTGTGTGACTATCCAATACCTCTACTGTCCGCGAGCCAGCTCTGAGTCTCTGGCGGGTATGCGATTTTCGTTCGTAAAGATAAAAATAATATAACGAGGCTGATATCATGTCGACGCACGTACTAGCCTAAGTAACGTCGTAAGTCGGGATGAGTTTGCTACTGTTTTACTATGGCTAGAGACACTGGAAAGTTGCGGGAATAGTTGACTGTGCGCTAGGCTCCAACGTGATGTATATAACACTGAATGTTTTGTATCAACATTGGCTATCCTATCGTTTATTTATAGCGTTGTTTCTCTCTACAACAGACCCAGTTAGAACTGCACAGCTTGGACACATAGCGTGTGTGATTTGTCCCAAAACTGTTCACCCGTGTCGCGGTTAATATAATACACTTTATTGCATTTTCGCGATTTTCCAGTGTGTCTAACTATGGCGTACATGACGTTTACGACGAAATATGCATACTGCATTTGACTGCTGGGCCAGACCCTGGACAACTGTGGTCGTGTGCGATGTTGCCAGTTCACATGCGCAAAGTCCAGTCTCGGCGCAGCAGCCTGATTATATAAGTTGTGATGACACGCTGACAATATGCCTCAGTGTGTTGACGTTGTCTTCGTCGATCAACATCGCTTCTTCACAAGGTCAGTAAGCTATCAGCGCACCAGCCTGCAGTGTTTTCTGTCTCTGTACGAAATGTTCCTGTGAGACGGAACACGGTTACCAACCGTGTCAGAATGGTTTCCGTACATGAGCCCAACATAAAAACGTATTTTATTGTGACTGAATTTGTAACATGCTGGTCTCAGAGTGGATGACGCACACATTCACAAGCAAGCGTGAAGATTTAGGTTTGTTTACTTATGTGCTGTTTTGTTACGTCCATACTTTCTGCGACACATTGGAAGGGAGTTGTTTCTAATGGCACTTATGAAAACGTAGAAGAGATAACATACTTGGTAGTATTGATCACGCTACTCACTCGTTGGCTGTTGAACGGTTTTTTTCCGAGCGTACGAAAACTCCAAGAGTTGTATGTTGGTAGCCTATTAAAAAAAAAAAAAAAAAAAAAAAAAAAAAAAAATGCGGCGAAATCTACACAAGGGCATATTTCAATCGCCGTAGACCAAGTTCGGATAGCGCAGAATATCCTTTTGTACTCGTACAATACAGGATGTTTAGGAATGAATGGTCTTAAATCACATAGGTTGTAGACAATGTGATTTACAATTTATTTCCGAACAGTACCTGTATAAGAATATGGCAATACAGTTGCTTACTAACAATGGGCACTGTACAGACACACTAGAGTTAACCACAGAAAACAGATTTTCTTTTATGTATTCACTCGGGAGCCTGTGTTCGTTTAGGGTAGATCTGAGTAGATCCGGCGAACAACTCGAGCTGAATATTTACAGATTTTTAACGGAGTTATACTGTACTCGCATCTGGGCTTTAGAGTAACTTCAACTCTATCGAGTAAGGATTTCGTAAGCGCCTTAGGGGCATTCAAGTGGGGAAAAGTAATCCGTTCTTGTTTAAAGGCCTTCATTTATCAACTCGCTCTCCACAAAACTGACATTTAACATTTTAGGTTCTCATGAACACACTTTAGATCACAACAGGCCATGTTCTTACGGCTACTGCACCTCTACTGAAATATTTGTCGTATAGCTCTGTGTGTGAAACGCACGAGAGGCATAGCAGGCCAACACAGCATAGCTAGAGACACTGGAAAATCGCGAAAATGTTTAAAATAGTCTCCAATAAAGTGTATTATATTAACCGTGACACGTGTGAACAGTTTTGGGACAAATCACACACGCTGTGTGTCTAAGCTGTGCAGTTCTAACAGGGCCTGTTGTAGAGAGAAACAATGCTACAAATAAACCATAGATAGAGGTACGTAAATTTCGCAGATACATTCCAGGTCAGGTTGAACGCCAATTATGTAAAGTTCATTGTCATGTCTGTGACTTGCTGGCGGCTGTTACGAAACGCGTTTGACTACTGCAAGCCAGTAGTAAATAAGGAAATAATGCGAAGTGCTATCGCTTGCTACCTGCTTGTACGGTTATAAGCCAATAGATAATCGATTGTGGCCAGTGGGTGTATAGGACTGACAAATCTAGGCTGCTGCCAGATGAATCCGCGAAATTGACGTACCTCTAACCATAGCCAATGTTGACACAAAACATTAAGTGTTATATACATCACGTTGGAGTCTAGCGAACAGTCAACTATTCCCGCGATTTGCCAGTGTCTCTAAGCATAGCGCATAACGTAACATAGCATAGTGGATTTTAATTTATTGAAAATTATTTTTGTAAATGCATAACAAACTAACATTGATCTCCTTGAGCAGGAATTACTCTGTGTGGAGATGTATAATATTTAACACTGACAATTATAGGATACATAGACAGATGGCAGAACTAATACAAACGTATCACATTTGGCAGTCAGTAACTTGTAATAAATACCTTATACCAGGTATTTCCTTGTAATTCTATCATTATTATCTTATGGATCAGCAATAACTTAAATGTATAAATTACTATAATAATACCAGCATATAATATAGCATTTAAAACTTGTACAGCGCAGCTTCATATGTGAATTCAACTTAACAGGCCTTCTGTCGACGATAACCTCTGCAGCACTACGTCTGAACGCATTTACGCATGTGAGAATCATGCTGGATGATGCCACTGGTCGGCGGGTTTTCTCGGGGGTCTCCCGTTTCCCCCCGCCCCTTCATTCCGCGTTGTTCCGTGCTCTCATCACACCCCCCTCCCCCTCATAAGCGCTCTATGCCTCGATGTTAAGGTATGACCAAAATCTTTTCACCAGATCAAAATAAAATTTGGCCCACCTAGAGCGAAACTTGATTCGTCTGAAAAAAAAAAAATACTTGCGATGCCTCCACCCACTCTTGACGTTCGTTGTACTTGTTTTCGTGCTCTGTTATTCGACATGTTTACGACTATTGGTGCATGGGGAACATAACAAAAATTAAAACTCTACGAGATGCCCGGTAGTGTGTATACTGCGGTCGACTGCTGGAAATTACATGTTCTGACAGAAATTTCAGTAACTGCAGCCACTTTCACGAGGAATTTTTGAGGAATTTTAGTAGTCGGCACAAACTTTCAGAGCATCTTATACATAACACCAAATATTTTACAATGACAATATGGGAAAGTACAGCCTTTTAGCATTGTTGGAGCGGGAGACGTTTTATCAACGGCGTGAACTGGAAACACTAGCAAAATTTGCATTCTTACATCTCTATTTTCTATGGTGTTTATACATTTACGACTAAATTCCTCTTAGGCTAATAGTATTAGAATGTGTTTATAAGTATTTTAAATTTTATCTTATCAAAATAATAACTAAAAGAGCATAATTATTTTCTAAAATCGTGATTACACTTCAATTTATAAATAA
>PNEQ01036078.1:0-12785 GCA_003012365.1 Medauroidea extradentata | reverse complement strand
TTTGTAAGTCGAGATAGACATTCGAATAGCCGCCATCTTGTCGGCCAACGGTGCTCACTTCGTACACTTATTTCGTATACGAGTTCGAGATAGTGGAGCATACATCTTTTCAACTAGGCCAGTTCGTATGCGAATCTGACCATTCGAAACGACTCGTACACGAACGCTCGAGCTGTGTTTTCCAGCATAGGCCCCCTGGATTTCCGTATATGGGAATTGTACCGAACTACGCCATCGGTCGACGTGTTTTCTTGAAGATTCCCTTCATCCTGGGGGCCTATGCTGGAAAATACAGTTCGAGCGTTCGTGTACGAGCTATTTCGAATGGTCAGATTCGCATACGAACTGGCCTAGTTGAAAACCAATGCTCCACTGTCTTCAACTCGTATACGAAATTAGTGTACGAAGTGAGCACAGTTGGTTGACAAGATGGCGGCTATTCGAATGTCTATCTCGACTTACAAAATACGAGTTTCTGTGACAAGTAGGACATTTAAACTGTTAGTCGGCATAATAGAAGAATCTTAATGTTAGTAGAAACAATCTCAGTGTGACTAACTCGTTCAGACACAAAAGGAAATGTCATAGTAATTTTTGCACATTATATACAGTAAGTATCACATTTTCGGACGATCCTTGGTATGCAATATGTTGTGGTAGCATACTTGCTTGTTAATTAATTTTTTCGGGTTCGAAACTCCCCACAGATGAATTTTTTTTAGTTCAATAAATACATTAATATTTTCATGCTAGAAAAAGAACTGTACGAAACATTAATTAATTTTACGTAATTTTATGTTTTAGACGCATTGGAACTGTTATTTATCTTCCGTTTGCAGAGACGAAGCAACTAATGTTGCAAATGCAGACGCAAATGAATTATGCGTCATAAATATTTGGCTGCGCTTTCCGGTAAATGACATTAATTAATTTCACATTTTATTAGACCAAAATGTATTTTTTTTTAATAAGTTTAACATATAGAATTACTAGCTGTCCCTTTGCGGCTTCGCCCGCGTGTACTATAGAAAAGAGTAACTAAATTTTAATAACGCATTAATTGATGGTGTTACTATATTCTCTGTATATCTTTAAAACAACAAATACAAACAGCTTTATCCAGTCCACTACGCTGAGGGTATTTTAATTGCAGAACATCTTTGTTTTTAATTCATCTTTATTTCTCTACAAAATAGCTACCCGGCCGCGGCTTTGCCCGCGTGAAATTATGTAATACAAACAGTAACTCAGGATAAAATATGTGATGAAGGCATTTAACTGTTAGCGTACTCAATAACAGTGAACTATAAATTGTCTTAGCTCAGTGAAAAGAGCGCACGCAATATGCTCGTATGATGTCATGTAATGTCTCATCGCAAAGACTTGCACAGGATACGAACCCGTAACCCCACCCCTCCCACACCACAAACTTTGTACAGTACCCGAGTGAATACTTAAAGGCAGGCCGTAATAATACTTTCGTATGTACGGGCTACAGTCCAAAGAGGTTTTATTTATGGTGGGTTGGCAAAAAAAACCGCAATTCCACAGACTTAATTACAAATTATTCAAGACCACGGCCGTAGAAGAACAGGTCTGGACACTCGCCTGGAAACTTGACCCCCTTGTTGTTTGGCTGTAGTTCACCAAGTTACCGAGAATATTGTGTTTTATTGGCGCTGATGTTACGGCGGTCGGATTAAACTCCACCCACTTCCTTTCCGCTAAGATAAACAATTTATCAAAACGTATTTTTATCAATTTATGAAATGCTTTCATCGCTCACAAATTTAAGAAAAGGCTCCAGCAATCTTTATTTACTTTATTAATTTAACAATGGAAAAAAGTGGACGGAGTTTGAGTCCGACCGCCCGGAAAACAGCGCCATAAAGTACGGCATTCTCGGTAACTTGACGAACTACAGCCAATCAACAAGGGGGGTCAAGCAAAATACATTGCTAGATAGGCGAGTGTCCAGACCTGTTCTTCTACGACCGTGTTCAAGACAGGCCATGAGAGTTATTTCGCGTGTACAGGCTATAGTCCAAAGAGGTTCAACTATAAGCAAGAAATAAAAAGGAAACAAATTTTGAACTATTTCAGGTGTTACGAAAGATTATTCTTAAACACGTTTTATTTTTTATAGGCTTTCAAGGACGAATTTCCAAAAATCATTAAATTACTTTTTAGGTATTTACTTACGTTTCATTATAAGACAACAGTCCCCTCGATATCTCTAACGGTTTAGGTGATACGACTGATTAATCAAAAAACTGTTTTATTTTTTTACCGGCTTTCAAAAACGAATTTTGAAAAATCCTGAAATTACTTTTTAGGTATTTGCGTAAGCTTCATTTTAAAGAAAAAATCACTTCAATATCTCAGGTGGTTTAAGAGGAAGAGAGGATTTACTGTAAACGAATTAAACGGCTTTTCACCTCCTTAATATAAAAATTTCGAAAAATCCTGAAATTTGTTTCTAGACATTTGTATTTGCGACCAAACGAAGTGAATAAGACGACGATAGCCCGTCGGGTTCGAGAAATATCAAAGATTTGCAAAAAATACATTTCACCCCGTTTCACCACCTTAATAGCCGAATTTCAAAATTTCATTTCTTTGTGCGCGCCTACGCCACAAGGGAAAACTTCCCTTAAAATTTCACGTTTCTAGGTCCAGTGGTTTGGGCTGGGCGTTGATGATGAATGAATGAGTCAGTCAGTGAGTGGGGCACTTCCTTTATATATATATATATATATATCTTCTTATTAGAAGGGTCATAGGCGTGCGCAAGGGAGGTGCCACAGGTGCCTTGGTACCAACATTAAGGTTTAACTTTATTTTTTTTTACAACATAAATAATACATCAATCGAACCAACTATATACACGGAGTCGGAAACAAGCCAATTGCAATTACTTGTGTTGTATATGCGGGCCGCGGCTACGTAACTTCTGAAATGTAAATATTTCTCCTCGAATTACATATAATGCGCGCTCGGCACTCGGCACACGGAACAATATCCACCACTCGCCAGGTAGCACTACTGTGTAGTGTTTATTCGGTTGTAATCAGTTTACTTACTGTTCTAATGAGTACACGAGTACAACCTGTGTTTGTTGCGTACACAACTAATTAGCATTGTTTATGGTTAGTTTATTACTGTATGCTGTATATCCGTATAATGTATAAATGGGTGATACAAATTAAAAAGCCCGATCCCGAAAAGGATTTCAGTTCCAGATCGGAGGGTACGGATGTTCAGCATGAAGACAGTAAGTTATTTTTCCTATATTTAAGCCATGGTACTTGATATTTATTTTTTAAGTGCATTGGCGTAAAACGGTGTGAATGAGTATTTAATGTAGGCTGTTCACGGTAAAGTGAAGACTTTTAAAACCACTTCCATGAGAATAACAATCAGTAAATATATTTTCTGGTAGTACTGGATGTAAAATTTTATTTGAGCTGAGAATATTCACTACGTTTAATATAAAAATCGAAATATTTACCATAAATAAGTGGCGGAAGAATTCAAATTGGCCGAGAGAAAACAGTAACTGGGTGCTCGAAAGTGTTCACTTTACCGTGAACAGCTTTAGCACTATTGTTGAACTTAGCTCGTAGTTCATTAAGAATGATACTGGACGACATAATTATGATACCTGAATTCTAAAGTTTATTTTTAACCCCACAATTGATCATTATATTATATTAGTTCTTTTTTCTGATTTCACCAGTTTTACAACTGTAAAAATAAAAATAACGACTTTCATGTTTGTTCTGCAAAAAAAAAAAATACAAGCAAATGGTTTATAGTGTTTTGAGAAATTAATAACAGTGAGTCCGTGACTGCTAGGAAGGGTAGGCCTAATTGATTTTCGGGATAGTAATTAATTTTAAAGTGTGTAACGTTTCCTATCTTGATGTACATGGTGATGGTTCGAACCAGTTCCTTCCAAAGAGATCGCTCACCGGTGCGACTCGCGAGTGATTTAGGGGATTTTAAAGAGGACCCAAAGCCAGAAGAGCTTATTAATTTTTGTTGTTTACTTATTTTCATTTTAAAGGTGTAATGATATAGCACATTTTCTTGTATTAAATTTTTCACTGAAGTGTGAAGAGGTGTTTTACGGCTCTGTAACAACGAGGTCTTTAGAGCCGATGAGGGGTGACATGACGTAGAAATGGAGTGACGCCTGGAATAAAGGGCGGGGGAAATGGGAGCACCCCGAGGAAACCCGCCGACCAACGGCATCGTCCAGGCACGATTCTCACATGTTGACCCCAATGGGAACCGAACCCGTATCGCCTTGGTGAGAGGCGAGCGCTCAAACAATTTGTGCAATTTACTTTATGGCTCAACCAAAATTAAAAAATGTAAATAGTTTAGTAGTTTTTATGGGGATTCATAGCCATAATTTGTCATAAAAAATGTTACAAATTTTTGCATCTGTGTATTTAATGTTTTGGTTAGGAAACACCATAAATAGCACCATTTTGCGCTTACAAACAAAATTTTCCGGGGGAAGACCCCCGGACCCCCCGCTTTAGGCTCGGGGTCCGTGAATCCTCCGTGTTTGGTATGAACTGTTAATCTGGAACCACCATTACTAAAGTTCTGTGCACGCCTATGAGAAGGGTTAAATAAAAAACTCTTTTAGAAGGCTAACGAAACGAAGGCTTCAATAAACTAATGCTTAAGTTACACAGTTTCAACCTACAGTAATGTAATTATGCTATTCATTTCACGTAATTAATTTGTGGCAGTTTTATTAATTTAGAGCAATTTTGTTGAATTTTATGTAAGAGGACATAGAACGTTTTTGTCCCAGTATTTTACTCAAATAAAATGAACCTTCCTCATGAATGTTTAACAGCCGTCATAAATATAAAATATTACGAGAACTTTATTCTCGGGTTTGTATATAATGAGCAAAGAAAATGGAAAGTAACAAAAATATCTCGTACTACACAATTTTTCATAACATTGTTTATTGTTGAACAGGAACTTCATGTGATTCAACAGCGAATGTTTAAATTTCATTTTACACTGTTACAACTTTTCACAGACAAATAACAAAACGTGTATGAATACACAAATAAAGTAAAAAAAATACATCGGTACGTAGATACAGCAATGGAACCTATCACACAGTTATCTTCTCCTACGATTTATTACCCACTATTATTATAACAATTTTCTTTGTTGAAACCTTGCTCCATAGCTTCGGTATTTACGGCTTTTCGTATGCGAAATCATCAATTCGGCCGCCTGCCACCACTCGAGTAGATTTTCGTATACGAATCTCGTGTACGAGGACGGCAGAATGTTCAAGCATACCAACAGCGCATTTCGAGCTGTCAGGATGGCGATTCGCATGCGAACGAAAACTCGAGCATAGGCCCTGAACCATCACAGCATTCGCCTGGAGTGATTTTGGAAAGCCCTGAAACCTAAATCAAGATGGCCAGAGCCGGGGATCTAGCCCGGCTCCTCCCGAATGCGAGACGGATGCTTTGCCGCTGATCTACCACGCCGAGACTGCAATAATATTTGCGATGTGACACAAGCACGCGAATATCCGTGTCGAGGCCGTCAGAAATCGAGCAAAGATATAACCAGTGAGGAGCGAGTACCATAGTCGCTGCACCAACAGCGTTATTTCAGTAACTTAAAGATTTCTAAACGCCCATTTATACTTGCGTAGAACACAAAAGTAAAATTCAGTACTTTATATTTATTTTTGTTACTACGAAGTGGACCCGCACTCTGTCAAGGATGTTCAAGTGGAACAAAATTATAATTGTATAGCTTTATTGATTAAATTTTGTTTAGTAGACTGTACGTGTGAGTACATTTTCCTGTTACAAAACAATTTTAGCCCACGTATTTTTCTCATAACGGTGCGTCTAAGTCGAAATTTGCATGTTACGCAGCCATGCAAACTAACTCACTTACTTAAATAAAAATAACTCACAGTTAACTAACATCCTTGAGCTACGTAATAAAACATTTAAAAACCCAGATCGTAATATTTTGAAATTTTTTTAAATCGCAAGGAAAAAGTAGAAAATTCAGTTTTAATACTCAAATAGTTCACTGTTTATTATTCCTTATGTTTTGGTACTAAACCCGTGACATGTTATTTAACTTCATTAAATCCTTTGTTTTTCACTGTTTGCATGGCAGCATAAAATTCAAATTTCGGCTTTGCCACACCAGCAAAAGAAAACTATTAGAGCTGTAATTGTTTCTGAAGACAAAATCGTATTTAAAAGTATTGTCTAAAAATGATACGCTATTCTATTAAATATATATAACTATAATTTTATCACACTTGCTCACTCTCCAACATGAGCGCCGTGGCTTGAGCAAAGATACGCATTTACGTGTTGTGATATATTGCAGAATGTTTTCAAATTACACGTCAATATCTTGGGGAATCAGTCCTCACATATAGAGGAATAAAACATGTTATGTGGACATACGTCAAAAAATGCACGTACATTTCGCATACATGACGTACGAGTCATAACACGCGGGCTGCTGTTAGCATAGTTATTCCTACTGTTTAAGGGCGTTCAAGTGCGGTAAATTCATAATTTTATATTTATATGAAATAGTGTTAGTTTTGTAGGCGATACTTGTGAGTGCAGTTCCTCTTACGAAACAATTTTAGCTGGAGTAGTTTTCTCATAAGTTCATAACGGTGCGACGAATTCAAAATTTTCTGGTTCTGCTGCCATGCAAATAGTGGAAACCAATGGACTTATGTACGTTAAATGACTCACAGTGAAATGACAAACTATGGCCTACGTAATAATACATTTGAATAAATTTCACGAAATATTTTTGTATTTGATAAAAATTGCTGAATTTGCAACTTTTTTCTGCACTTTTGCGATTTTTTAAATTTCAAACTATAACGTTGTCAGCTTTTCTAATTTTAAATTACATAGCTCATGGGATGTAAGTTCACAGTGAATTATTTCATGTAAGTAGGTTGATTGGTTTTCACTATTTGCATGTCAGCGTAAGAAGCAAATTTTGACTTTGACACCCCATTATGAGAAAACTATGAGTGCTAAAATTGTTTCGTAAGTGTCAAATGTACTCACAAGTATTTTCTACAAAACTAACAATATTTGATAAAAATATAAAATTATGATTTTATCAAACCTGAACACCCTTAAGGGTTAGTGACATAGCGGAGAGTCTACAATGTACAGGACCGCTGTAATGACGTTCCACATCATCGTGATCCAGCGCGCTACGAACTATAAAATATCATGTAGGCCTATTTCGAACTGTAGCGCAGAAACGGTGTATTTTCGGACCTACGCCCATATAACTGTTTTTGTCTCTCTAGACGTGAAGATTGTTTTCCAAAAATATTGACATGCAATTTTACAGCATCCTGCATATTCGACGGTGCTCAGTCTTTATAGTGATATACTTACTCCTTAATAGTTTCAAGTCTCAGGTATTTAAAAGACGCCCTAAAAGATCCTACAGCGATGTGGGCCTTACTGAAACGAACAAAAATTAAGTAGTGATTTTGAAAATATTATTTTAAAAGCAAATTAATATGTATATCGAAAATTCGTTCTGTAAGTTTTATCACGTAGCCTATATATCATCGTGTGTATCTGGATTTTTCTGTTGCGGTGCACCGAATGGATTTTTAGATTTTTGCTCCTGAAATAGCACATATTTTGCTGTCAAAATAAGCCAAAATTAAGCAAAATAATTATTTGCTAGCAAATGGTACATTATTCTAAAAAACGCTCTAGCAAAATAGTGTATCGCATGACTGTACACAGTTTCAAAATTTTCAAAGCCTTTGGTTAAAAAAAAAAACAGTCGATTTATTTGCAATTGTTTTAAATAAATGAAAGATCATGGCCTTGAGGTTTGACAGGTGACTAGCCCCACTGGCTCTCGCCATGTCTCTGGGTATACAACCCCCTTAATTTCATAGGAGCTTTTGAGTCTGTGTGACTAGGCCGGTTTTTGGACCTATACAGCTTATTGCGTAAATGAGGTTAGCTTTTAGATATTTTAATTTGCCCCCACATTCAAAAGGTATTTATAGGTTCTTGTGACGTCACGCGTCAGAAGCACGGTGAATAATTTACATGTAACAGTAAAAAACCAAAATGACGCATATTCCATGTTTGTTTCACTTTGAAATGTATTTTATGTATCACTGTACTTGTGATTTAATTTTAATAACATCGCATGTTTATTTTATTTAGTCCGAACGCTAGTGTTTCCTGGATGGGTTGTGACTATCATTCGGTGCACAATTCAACCACAGGTCCATACGCCTGAAGAATTTAAAACCGTTCGTCGGTTCCGCCTACCTTGTGAAGTTATCATGATCGCACCCATGGCTAACGTAATCTTCATTCCATTTAAATTATATTTTCCGCGAACAGTTGCTTATGGTTTAGTCTTCGTCTCTGTCTCGTCTGTCTGTCTGTCTGTCTCTCTCTCTCTCTCTCTCTCTCTATACATATATATATATGTATATATATATATATATATATATATATATATATATATATATATATATATATATATATATATATATATATATATATATATATATATATATATATATATATACGCGATGATCATAAACATAAACGCATAATAACCATACCACACGAATTCTTGACTAAATTTGAGACGAAAATGTAACTATCAAAATGTTGTACGACGAGATTTTACGTGCATCACTGCACGGATAAGTCCCCTCTTGCAATCCACGTCCAAGTATTATTTTATGTATTATTCGTCGAGCAAACGTGGAATAGTGTTTGGATTGCTCGGAATTTTAGCCTGCACCAATAATATGCACGTTAAGAGGGCATGTTACATAATTCAACGCTAAAAGCATAACTGTAGGTTTCTTGAAGCCAATTTGTGAAAGTTAAGCAACAGCAATCCTCGACAATAGTTTTAGCCAACGTTTTAAACAAAATAGTTTCCAGTGTTACGAACTTCTGAGGCACAATCTCTGATGCCGGAACCTCGTGCAAGAGATCACGCGTAACGAATTAGTAATTCTGGATAAATATTTACTCATAAGTTGGCAAATGCCATTATCTAGGTTTGTCATAGGGTATTTTGACCGTATTGGCTTCGAAAAAAGCGTAGAAATCAATTGATGTTTTCAGTGTTTATTTATCTACCACGCACTCTTAAGCAGTAGAAGTATTGTGGAGCGTAAGATGGGAGTAACTACAGTGTTCTGTTCCCACATTATAAAAATAAAATATAATCGTAAAATACGAGTATTTTGCCGCAAACATTTTCGTCTCCAATTTAGTCTAGGATTCGCGTATTGTGCGTATTATGCGTTTGTTTTCGGAAACCTGTAGCCAATGCGTAATATATATTTTAGGTCAATTGAACCAAAACTACTTGATATATTGTTAATAACTGTTCATGTAAATTACCTTTGCAATAAACATATTGCATTTTTATTGCACCTGTGACCATAATTTTTGCTCATAACTTAGAATCAAATAATACATGTGTTTCATAATAGTGTGCAAAAATGTATTATTTATTTTACGGGTATTGTGCGGAAAATTCATTCTTTTAAAAAAATTTAGACGACAACGTTGATTCGTTTAAACAAGTTTTAATGAAATTCCAATTTTATTATTAACATAAATTAACAGCATGTTCAGGTTTTATGTAATATCATAATTTTTTACAAAAAAAATATTTCTTTTCACGAGCTGGAAACCTTTTACTAAAACGAAAGAAGAAAATTGAAAAGTAATACTGTACGAACTTTTGCGACAATCAGCAACTGTACTACTGTTTCGTATTTAGCAGTTCACTCAAACGCGCGCACACATCGACACACCCGCACCAACTGTGTATGTTTATAAATACGTATATACGTTTATTTAAACAATGAAAATATTTGTAACTAGTAAAAGCTGCAAATTTTCACTAATATTATGAATCAACTTTTGCAAGAACGATATTGATGAGATAATTAATTTTATTTCAGTTTTAAGAATAAAATTATATAAACCTTTGGACTTTGCTGACGAATTAGTATTTATTTTTCTGATGTTATTCAGAACATTACTGTATCTTCGGTTAATTTAGACGTTTTGTTTACTTGGAAATGTATGCAAACTTGAAGCAAAGTGGTGGAAATTACAAACATCCGGAAAATATTCTATACACGCGAATTACAAGTACGTTTAACTTGTAACTTCTGACTTGAAGAGATACGTGAGACTAGTCCCTATTTACCACACTGATTATTCTTTTTTTTTTTAATATAGTTACGAAACTACAGTCGATTACTGTTGGAACTAGTTATCAAGCGCCGATCTCGAGTTTTATCTTTTCAAGGTGACGAAACTGATTTATGTTGGACGGAGTCGTTGGTGAGATTTCTCCCACACGCTTCCAGTAGGTTACCCAAACTAGCGCAATTCACTCGGTGCTGTTTTTCTGTCGATGACGCATCTATCTGGACCGAAGAGAAGAAGTAAACAAAATTGTTTTGACGATAATAAGTCTCCTCCTCACCTCCTTATCAGCCACCACCAACTTCTCCAGAAGAGCCTTAGCGCAGAGAGTAGGAAGAGAAAGGTACACTCTAAATAAAAACTAGAGTGTAAATTTGTCACACGTGCGTATAGGAATGCTAAGAAAGTAAATATTGTAGAATTGTTTCGCAGACATACATGGTAGCACTCCCGAACTTTTTTTATAAAACAGTCAAATCCGTACTAAAGTTACCAGACTTGTATCGTAACATTTGTAAAAGTTTGAATATTTACAAGGCGGAAGTATGGTGACTGTCCCGTACTGTGTTTAGGTTAATTGCTTCCTTAACAGTTTTGGAAGTTTTTTACAGTGTAATCATTAAGGGCACCGCCCACCACGCTTTTCAAATGCGTTGTAATGTAAGGGGGACTAAGTTTTTTCCTAAAATACTCCACTTGTGCCCATTGGACCAATGTAACGTAATGTCTTTGTTATGATACCATACACAATATAAATCACTGTTTTGAAAATCTCCAAATCACCTAATAATTACATTTTCTGGCAGCCGTACTTCAAAATGTACTTACCGGTTGTATGAGCAAATAAGATTGAAACGTGCAATGAAATGTGCCACAGAATTTGCCCCAATAAAATTATATGGTCGCTGACACATAGTAAAAATAGATCGGCGGGAATATCTCACACTATTTCAGCGCCCGGCTCGTTGTGGTGAAACGAAATTTGATGCGCGCTTCAAGGCCGCCCTTATAGCTCTGTCGCCTCGGAACTTCAAACGCACAGGTAGGCAGCATCCTCAAGGACTCCATCGATTAATTATTCATAAAATATTCAATATTCTATGTTTTCTCCTGTGATTTGTTTTCTAACCAATGTACAGTAGTTTGCTCATCAACGCAGGGAAGAATACATTGTCAACATACGTTACTGTTCACGCCTGAATGACAGTTCACTCCTGAATTCAATCTCTGAAAAGAAAATTCTGGCCGTTACAGCGTATATATAGCTCAGTTTTAACGATTGCCACCTTACTTTTTGTAAGGTTTGCAGTGTATTACCAAATGTATTTCCAAAATTTTAAATCTAAACACAACAGTGATCAGACCTTTCGTTCTCCACTTTCCCCCGTGGGGTAGGACCCAAGATTTTCGCATGTGGAAATCGTGCCGAACGACTTCGTAGGTCGGCGGGTTTTCTCGAGGATCTCCCGTTTCTTCAACCCCTCTCATTCTGGCGGCTCTCCATTGTAGAGCCTCGTCTGATGACATCATTCGTGGTAAGCAGTTGCCTTGCGGTTGTCCAGTCAATAAGTCTGTACTTCGTGGTGTCATACCCTGGCCTTCGAGTAGCCTCCTCATAATATTATTATTTAATTTTAACAGTATTGCATTGTTGTCAACCGAAACACATTTATTTGTATTATATATATTATATATCGATGTGTGTATGCATTCTTATAACGGACTCCAAAACGGTTGGAGCGATTTTGATGAAATTCTCAGGCAATCTTCAGATTAGCCAAACGAGTGATCCTATGAAGTTTGGTAGCTATCAGATATACAGAATTTTATTTATTTATTTATTTTTCGCTTGTTATAAATTTTGTGCCGTATTTTCCCTACAAATTAATTAATAAATTTATTAATTATTAATGATAATAAATTAATATAGTAGGATCGAGACTTGGAAGTGCGCGGCACGTCAGTGTATAGACTATAATTTTTGTCTACAGATAATAAGTAGGGACCGGGAAAAATCGCGTTTTCTTTTAGACACAGGCTATAATTCCAGCAACATTACGTTGGAGCTACTTACGCGATAGACTCTGGTCTTCTAACGCCTTCTGAAAGTAGCTGGGGCAGTAACAAACATGTAACTAAACGCATGCTCATTTCACTGTGGAAGTCACGATATGCTTCACTTCACAATATTCTTGGACAGTGAACTCGCGCATTTTTCCGGTCCCTAATAATTAGTGCTGTCCTGGTCGCTAGTATTTTATAAATATTTATACCAATTAACTGAGGTGTCTAGTGACTCAACTGTTATATTTAATACACGCTTCAAGAAAGAGATAAGACATGAATTCAAATTAAACCACAAAAGTGTTTTGGAGCACAATGTTTATGGGACATTTATTGAACAAGCCTATGCACACACACACACACACATACATACATACATACATATATATATATATATATATATATATATATATATATATATATATATAT
>PNEQ01036060.1:13229-31968 GCA_003012365.1 Medauroidea extradentata | reverse complement strand
TTTAGGAATGTCACCTCCCCAGCTTGATACACTGACACTACATCAAAGGAGGGAGGGAATGACTGACTGTCACGTCATTGTTGACCTTGAGTGGCAGTAGAGACGATCTGCGAGGGTAATTCGCCACGATTCCTGTCTCGCGTCCATCTGCAGCGGTAATCTTCACAGTTCAAGGCACCGCCCGAGGTCATATCCCCCACCCCTCCACCTTCACACCCCCACCACCTCTCTCTCTCCCCAGCAGGCTAGCAGCACTGGACGTCAATTAAGACAAGTTCTCGCATTGTTTTTTTATAACAAAGGGAAACATTTAAGGTTCCTATCTTCCTGTTCTTGAACACATTACAGCGAGTTAGAAGTAATCATATTTGGAAGAAACATCTCAACGCACATTACGTTCCTACATCTATTAAAAGAAAACAAATTTAAAACAATGTTTCTATCAGTTTAAAAAGTTAGAATCGCTTATTGGAAACACGATTTTCAAGACTCTCAAAATGGCTAAAAACACAATAATAGAAATAGCACCGAAATTTGAACCATAAGTACCTATCGCAAATAAATTAAAACAGTGACCTCTTTAAGTCCCATAGGAAAATGAATAATAGTAAAGTTCTGCACACCAGTTGCTGGGTTTGCGTGTAGAGGCGATAATACATTACATACGCCATCGATTTTGTGCCTTGCATACACCAACTCAGCCTACCTAGATAAGAACCTTAAAGAGGAGTGGTAGATAACTTTCTTGTATTAGTTGTTTTCGAGCCGTAATATATTCAAGTTATACTACTTTTACGTGACTTCAATCAGCAACTATAGAAATTTATTGGCGGCAAATCTGTTAGCATAGTTCAGTGCACGTTTCTGAGTTTCACATACATCCGGTTAGTACATTTTGAAGTACTGCAATTTGAATATGCCATTTTTGGCTTTGTTGGAGGGCTTTAAAACATTGTCATGATGAGCATGGTGTCTCAACGACATTCCGTACTTATTTGAAGTTTGTTTTCTTTTCGTACACTGACATAATAGCCTAGTAAAAATAATGTACATTCAGCACATTGCAAGGCATTTGAAGTGCGTATTAGGCGGCACCCTTATGTCAAAGAAATTCTTCTATAGTTCTATTTAATGAATCAATTTTTCTTCTTTTGTTCCCCCAGATACCGTATGACTATGCCACCATAGGCAGGGGGCAACTTTGTGACTGCAGAGGAAACTGTGACACTCACCATGTTATATTTTTAGGTTACTTGTGTACAGAATACCCAGTAAATAATTTTATTTGAACAATATAAATTGTATATTTAAATCATCCATTAAAAAATATAAATGTTTTACTAAACTATCACAAATTAACATTTTAAGTGGCACAAAGTAAGCCCTAACCAAAATTTTACAGTACAACAGTTCTCTCTGAAGAGACCAAATTCAGATGTCATTAATTTATACCATACTTTGAATTTTTTTAAATTTTTTAAATTGTCAAGTATTGTAGCACATGAATTGGGTGCCACCTATCTCGTAGCCTTATCAAGAACAAGGATAGATTCTTACATGTCAATTTGTTTAGTTTACTTTATTGCATCCTTGGATTTTTTTGTGTACATTTTTGCACAAAGATATCGGACAAGTCATATTTACAACATACAATCAAATGAATAAATGACGTAAGATATACAATTAAAAACAGACAGTAGTAGAGCGAAATTCAACGTTATTCTTGTCGGTTCGGGCTCGTAATCGTATGAGAGCTCACGTCAGCATTCTTCGTAGTCTCCACAAGAAAAAGAAGAGCACGAGAAGAAACAGACTCTTAACCTAGAACAAATATCTTACATAAGTATCTACACAGTCACAGATCCACTCAAATACTACGGTTTCAAGTACTGCTCTTCCGCATCAGTATTCACCAGAGTAGAGATGTCCCTCCAGGGATCTAGAAACCCTTCATAGGCACCACCACATCTTGAGTTCTGGCCAAAACAGCAGACCCAAGCTGAGAAATAAGTCTGTCCGTTGGTCCTCAGAAAGGAAGGGAACATGAACTAGTGCCTGGATTACCAGCCAAAGAACTCCGCATTGGGCAATCCCCAGTGCACCAGGGCCACGGGGGTGTAACTCAGACAGGGAAAATGGTTCTGCAAACTCGTAGTTTGACGTTTCTCCACGCGCTACACGAGAGCGCTAGTGACTTATTTGTATTTTGTTTTGTCAATGTTTACAAAAAAATAATATGATCATAGTCCTTTAATTTTACATACTCTCTAGTAGTCGTTTTCGCTTTGAGAATTTGGATGGAGCGCACTTCGAATCGGGGCTTTGAAAAAGTCTGCTCCATACTTATGGAAAAAGAAACTTTCAGCAAAAGGATATCATTCCCTGCCGTCACAGCCAAGGTTTTTCATTTCAGTTCCCAACAGGCAAACCACCAGCTGAACAATCTAAGTTAGTGGCTGGTGGATTCAAATTGAAATGTATTCTGTTATGAAATTTATACACTGTCCTGTTTATGTAAGAAATGTTATTTGTAAATGTATTATCAATGTAATGGCTTAGTAAATATAATATACATTACTCTGTTTTGTATCTGAGAGTTAAATTTTGACAGTTCTAAGGCTTCTTGGTGTTTATGTGACAAAATGTGTCACTGTGGTAGAAGAAACACCTTATCTAAATTGTTTAAAATAAAAATTTATTAATGGGCCTAAAACATGTCGAGCAAATAAGCATTTCCAGAACTGTCAATTTACTGAGGTTTTGTGGAATGGAGTATGCATGCACTTATCACTACATAACTTTAAGCAAGGCAATTGTTTTATGCACATCGAAGATCAAATAAAGAAACTTAAATGTTTTAATCAATGCAGACAAAAAATAAGGCAAAGAGAATGTAAACCTGAAGATACTTTTGGAATCCACATCAAAGTGTTAGAAAACTATAAGTATGCGTATGTCTACAATAATATTTCTCATTATTGCTTTTCGCTACACAAGCGTGCTAGTGCACAAATATGGTGAACGTTGTAATCATTTCATAGCATTGAGTTCCCTCTCTTTTCTTTAGGTTTACATGCTCTTTGACCAGGGCTGTCTCTATTAGCTCTTAATGATCCCTGTCAGTGCTGTCACTGAGCAGGACCTCTACCTTCCCAGCCCTGACTCACAAGGCTGTCCTTATCGCCACCCCATTACCATGACATGACTTTGGCCATTAGTTCAGTAAGTTACTATATAGTTAAACAGTCCAGTGTTAAAAACAACAAAACTGTACATTACAGACAGCTTGTATGAAATGATGTGTGGTCTCCAAAGTATGAGAGTAATATAAGAGTACCATGCTATTGGCTGGTTTGAATTGCGCAGGCGCAAGTTGCGGAGCAGTGCAGTAATATAGTATTGCAGTTTCGTAACCTAACAAACCTGACCTTTGAATAGAAAAAAAGTATTACTGTATCTCCGATTTTAAACCAGTCTAAACTAACATAACCTAATTTAAACTGTCATCAGGAATGGGAAAATGACGGAACGGAGGCCTGTAAAGAACGGATGCGCAGATGAAAATGAAGAGCCATTAGGGAGGCACTCACTGTTAGTAAAGTCCACAGCCACTTTACAACATAAATGGCACAGAATAGTATATTAAGTCTCATGCTAGACGTTCAAACATTGTTTACAACTCACCAAGTGACAGGGTGATTAACTAGCTACACGAATACCAACTTACTAGAAACAGTTACATTTTTCCAAGCATGGTCACACTACTTATGTAGGTTCGACACATACAGTACTTGTTTCTGTTGTGTCACGTGCATGATACCACTAATAGACTGAGCTACATATGCAACTGTAGTGTATAAGTGGTTCAGACATATTAAAAAAAAATTGTATTTCTCTATTTCTGAATGTTGGTTACTAAAATTGATTCTTTTGCAAAGACAATTCAATCAACACAGTATAATCATGCTCTCTAGTGGAAATACAGTACTACCACCTTAAAATGCACATCGAGATTGTTTATTTAAAGGTCAATGTATCTCTTAACAACTGCTTGGTACTAATACTGTTATCTTGCAAATGTTTATGCAATCAAGACATTCCTCAAGTTAGCCTATTTAAGTTTCTTAGGCTTGTTTAGTGGTATAAAAGAATTGACTAAAAATTGAATTTACTGTACGTTGTTTAAGTGTGTTTACTTGGATTAAAACTATACACTAAATCACAACAAATCAAACTACGTAATATTAATTTAAAAATAAAAAACTAAATATTTTCAAAAATTTTATTGTTACAGAATGCTTGTTTTCACTTACTTTGTTGATAATTATTTAAAATATCATGTAACATATTTTTACATTTTCGTAATACTAAACACATATTAAAAAAATTATACATGTATACACAGTATTAACTCGAATAACATGAATAGAAGAAAAAAATATAAAAAACAAATATACTTCACAATAAGACTAGGTTAAAAATATCAAAAGTATTAGTTAAATATGCACAAGTAAAACACATTCACAAAGTACATATTCCAAATACACCTTATTCAATAAAATGTTTTTTTTTTGGTAGTTAAGATCAGGCACTCATTTTCTAATTAGCAGAACAGTATATGCAATCACAGTATAAACAAAACTTCTAGTGCCACCGCGGTGAGCTTTCTTACTGAAGAAATGTTCAGCAACCTGCTACGTAATTTTGCCACATCAAGTTCAGCCACAGTTTCACCGTACACAATGCAACACCACTACTGTAAACCTTAACTACAAAACACGGCAATGTACAGTCAATGGAATGTTTCTGTTTATATGTTACCAACACCACACACGTATGTTCCAACTTTTGCATTACACCATAACATGTGAATAATAGCGAAAGAAGTTTTTCTAATTGGCAATTTACAGTTTTTATTTCCCCCTTGAAAAGACTGTTTAATACTTCTCCACCAGCAGAGCAATTATTCCATTCTAAAAATAACGATCACTGAAAAATTGAACCCACAACAATTTTCGAGTAATACAAGTACAACCTACGTATACTCTTAGGCACAGAAAAATTCTTTTTGGGTACAGTAACAAAACAAGCCAAAATATATGCCACCACCAAGTTATAGCTTGCAAAATATGCTTATATAAATTTTCAATTGAATAGGAACCATTCGAGCATACAAAAAGTCAACAAGTCCAACTGTACAAAATTTCTTCAATTTATAGCAGAAAAAAACTGAACCTAAAGTGGGGTTGACTTCAAACGACAGGATGAAGACACAATACAGAGAAAGAGAAGCAGGGTAAATATTACAGGATATGAAAAGAACGTGAGCACCCACTTCAACTCATAAACAAGAACCTTTGTCAAAATTGTTTTGCTACCAAGGCATGAGTTTTACCTGGGCACAAAATGTTGTGACATGACAAATTACTTTGGCAAATATGACAAATGTCCATATTTCTCCCTCACTGAAATTATTTAACCAGGTTCTAAAATTATGGGACCAATGAGTAGTACAAACTGAGTAAGTAGACAAGTTCAGTACTGATCTCATATTACATAAGATCTTTGAAAACTATAAGATAACAGTCTTGTTCTAATAATTCCCTAAATTCAAAGAAATCATGATGAGATCGCAGAAAAACGCAAATTAAACACGTCAAAACGAATGAAGTCAATATACTGTAAGTACAACAATGAGGGAAAAACAATAAAATCAACAGTGTACACAATACTTATCACAATACAATGCAAAATTAATTTTACATACAGTTAATAATTCTAACTGTATTTTTGACTATGAAAACATTAAACAACTATCTACCTTGCAATCACATACTAGCAGTCACAAACCACTACTGTATCACTTATAAATGAAACTTATTCACAAAAGAAAGCACGAATAAATGCAAGTGCAAGGGATGTTTTTAAGCCATTGTCATGTACTGTGCTAACTACCGCACCTTGAAAAAATATTTACGGAAACTAATATTTATTAATACTTAATTTACAATGTTACTGTTAATAGTAATATCAAAATTATGTACCCAAAAATATCAAAGATATGTAAATCTCCTCAAAAGAATAAAAACTACAAAATCTCTGTTCATATATTTGCTTCAGCGGCGAGTTGCATAACAAACGTGGCAGATACAAGTGATGATGAACCTGAATTCATTAAACTGTTAAATCTTTCTGGCTTGTCTGAAACAAACTATGCCACAATCAACGACAATCTAAAAATCGAGGATCCAGCCACAGATGTCAATGACCTTGTTGCTGCTACAATAGAAAAGCAAGCAGCTGTTGTGTGTGGAAGATGATGATCCAGATAATCAGAAAAGTCAGTAAGTATTAAGGAGTTGGCATTTCTACATGTGATGCAAGCATTCTAAGCAGTGAGACAACTTAAATGCTACTTTCTAAACAAGGGTGACACGAAAACTTGAAAATACTCTGTAACCACGAAATACATATGGAGATAAAAATATGTTTTGATGGCAGAAAACAAACAAAAACCGATCAGTAATTTAAGACACTCTTTTGCCAGATTATGAAATTCACACTTTAAAACCAACAAAGCTCAGACTTGTAATAAAAGTGCAATGCATAGTGGAGCAAGTTGTGAAGTTGAGAGAGTTTTGTCACAATATTTATTTTTTAGAATTTTATTTCACTTGTTATGTATTTCCTAATACATAGTGTATACTTCTCAGTAAGAGATATTTTTTTTTATTTACCAGAAGTGTACGGTATTTAGAAGTTTCACTTCTGCTTCAAACTTGTTTCTACATTGTTTTAATATACGTAATGTAATTTTGCTAATGTCTCACTACATTTTATTTTCATTTAAGCATTCTGACTTGACTTACAAAAATACATAAACTCAAGTGATAGTCATTACAAGAGAGAGAGTACATGTTCACAACTGTAAATGGCTCAAGCAAGTTGATAAAGTAATGTATGGTTGAAGTAAGTTAAACTTAATGCTCTGCAAAGTAAAAAGATTGAATGGCTCACTGGATCAAAATACCATAAAAAAAAGTAGAACACACATGTTTGTGTGGCATTCTCCCTAAACACCAGATAGTTTATCAGGGAAAATGATAACAACTAATCACTCCACGTAGGACCCGTTATTTAAGATTATTTAGGAAGTTGGCCACTAACGGTACATGTGAAAATGTACTAGGTTTGAACAGTCATAACTGCTCTGACCATCCGGCTATTCAAAAGCCATGTCAAATGTATTAGTAGTAAAAATGTTCCTAACTTACACGTCATGCATGCACCACTACTCTTGTGTGTATCATATTGAAAGTACATATTTCCTTTGAGCAATTATCACACAGCAAAAGTTAAATGCCCAAAAACTCACTACTGCAACAATAACTGATCTAACTATTGGTACAGAAGCATAACTCAGAAATAACCAATTTTTCACTAAACACTACATTATAACTACAGTCCGCCATGTAATTTGGTCATCTTAAGTATGTTGACACTGCAATCAACATACTAACTGTAAAATGATTTTATTTAAACTATAGCTTTGACTACACTTCACAAAACTTTATATTACGTCACTAACAGTTTCTAGCATAAAACTTTAAACCGTATCACTTCGATCTTCTCATTATCACTTACAAGCGTGTATAAATACAGTATCTGCAATAGGAGTTCGGTGGCAGTGTTCTCAACACGCACATCTGTAACCTACCAGAATACATCACAGCAGAATATTTCTGAAACATTACTTGAGTCTTGCAACTATGTGCCAAGTAATATGCACACATAAGAAATATAAGAACCATTATTATCGATAAGGAAAGACAAAGGACGCTAAGCAACTAATTATATATTAAAATTTAGGAGTACGACACAAAGTGCGGAAGCGTGATTCTCTACGTTTTGCCGAACAGGTCTGCTTCCTCAGGCCCAACCTTGTCCATTCTCCAGGTCAGACGAAATGAAGGACGTGTGTCTTTCTCAAGTAGAGCTTTGTGAGGGAACATGTGCTGATTTACATTTTCATGTACCATATAGTCATTATATTATCACACAGTGATACAATGTTTATTCCATTGCTCATGACAAAGTTTTGAAAAAACCTACACTTTATATTTTTAAACATGAACTTTCAAAAGCTTTGCTACCAAACTTAACTGTACAGACTTATATTCTGTTCAGGTGTACTGCAATATTCTGTCTACAAACAGCAGAGGCTGAAGAATGTACATATCTTAGTTAAACACGCTGGTGGGTAGAATCCTTCCAATGTGTGGGGGTTATCATTTATTTTTGAAAGAGCAGTAGTGATTAAATTCAGCTGTGAACTATCAACTTTACCTCATAAGAGCTATGGCATGAATTATGCAGCACAGTGAACCCTCGATGACTAAGTTTTGAAAAACCTACATTGGATAACTCGGACAGAATTTTTAAAAACAAAATTAATTTTAATTACATAATTTTTTGGTTACTAAGCAACACGAAAATTGTGTCTGCTTAGTTAAAATCCATCACATATATTTTATAAGAGTATTAAGCTTTATAACATAGTTGTTTATCTCTACTTAGACTAATAATCTCACCGTAAAATATCTGGCAAGTTCAGTGTGGTTAAATGTTGCTAGCGAGGTGCGCGAGTGGAGACTGGTGACACAGCTCAGCAGGCCAACCCACTTCTTTATCTAGCCATCTAGTTCGCCGCGCGAGCCAGGCATGTAAGTGCATCATAAATAAACTTTACAGTGTTTTGGTTGTGAAATGGACGGTAACAACAGGTTACAATGGCATCTAAACTGAAATTTATTTCGTTCTGGTATGTGAAATTAATTCAGGATTGCTAAACAAATTGTTCTGGACAATAAAAAGAAAAATTAAAAGTCATTGCTATCCATTGCGATGTAGAAAAGGGGTAAGAGGGTTTTACGGGCCTTTAATAACGAGGTCTTAAGAGCCGATGAAGTTTAAGTGAGGTGAAGGGACATCACAACATTTATGCCTGAGCCAGGATTCAAACCCATATGCACCACAGACCAGAGCCTGACTACGCTACGGAGGCCGGCGCAATGTAGAAAAATCCGTGTTCAGTCAATTTGGAGGGGGGATGGGCAAAGATTGGCATTTTCCCTGGGCCTCACATTCTAGAAGGCCTCGCTTTGAATAAAAAATATAAGTTAAATGAGTTACAATTTGGACAATGGCGGGAAAGGCCGCTAGGCTACTAATTACAATTAAAACAGAAATAATTGTGCACAAGTACTCACATGATGGTACTCGCAGATAGAAACACACACACATAGGACGAACACACGTGTGCCTCCACTCACCTGATGAAGCAGATGTAGTCTGCGAAACGTTGTGACCGCGCGTCTGCGGAGAAATGTGTTCGTCCTATGTGTGTGTGTTTCTATCGGCGAGTACCATCCTGTGAGTACTTGTGCACAATTCTTTCTGTTTTAATTGTAATGAGTTATAATTTATAATGAATGGGCATATTTTAATCATTAACCATCATGGTTTTTGTGAAATGTATTTTAAGTATAAAATATGTACCGTATTTATCCGAAAATAAGACGATAGATTTTACTTTTCATAGCATGTAAAAAATTAGGGGTCGTCTTACAATCGAGAGCAAATTTTTTTAAAGACCGTTTTGGTTGTATAACCTATACTAACAAAGGTTGTGTATGTTCCTACTGGGTTATCAAAACGCCATAATATTTAAATGGTATATATTCGTCATTGAAAGAAGTACTACATACCGGCCATGATAAATACGCATGCATGCGTTTATTTTGCCTAAAATAGTTTATTTACGTTAACGTGCCGCCAACTTGCGATACATAAACAACCTCCATATTCATAGATAACACGATACCAGAGAGTATGAGGAACTTATTACGCTTCACGCTGTAGTCATGTTCCAGACTGCCAACGACACAAACCGAAAAATGTGTACTTCCGTGTCAACATCGATTTTTCTCTAGAAAATTTAATACCACCTTTCCTAATGTTGTACTTTTCTATGGCCATCTCAAGACAGACAAAAGAAAAGTGAGACGGAAGTCGGACATTGAGTTTGTTGACTATACGGCCATGGCTGATCGTGTGGAAAAACGTGGAACGAGTAGTAAAGTGAATTTGAATAAAGGTGAAAGACGCAGTTATGATAAAAACTTTAAACTTATGGCAGTGAAATATGCAGAAGGAACCAACAATTGCGCAGCAGCTAGAAAATATGGTGTTACCGAAGCAAATATTCGGTGCTGGAGACAACAAAAGCCACGACTTCAAGATGCTAACACAACCCGAAAATCGTTCCGTGGACCCAAACGTGGACGGTTTCCCGAGGTCGACAGGCAAGTTACGGAATTTGTGCGCACTCAAAGGAAAAATGGGCTACCCGTTTCTTATATTTCGATGCAATTAAAGGCACGCGAAATCGCAAGAACTCTGAACATCGCTGGCAGAGACTTTAGGGCAAGTAGAGGCTGGTGCACGAGGTTAATGAGAAGAAGTGGCTTTTCTCTTCGACGAAGAACATCATTGTGTCAGAGGCTGCCTGCGGATTTTGAAGAAAAGTTGACAACATATCAAAGATATGTTATTAACTTACGAAAAACCAACAACTATCTCCTGGGCCAAATCGGCAATGCCGACGAAACCCCAGTGTACTTCGACATGCCCTCAAACTACACCATTGATGACCGTGGGGCAAAATCAGTCACAATAAAAACGTCAGGTAATGAAAAGCTACGTGTGATTGTAATGCTGACAGTACTGGCAGATGGCAGGAAGTTGCCACCATTTGTCATTTTGAACAGGAAAACAATGCCTAAAGAGCAGTTGCCTAAGGGTGTTGTAGTAAGGTTTCAACCTAAAGGATGGATGACTAACGAGTTGATGAAAGACTGGTTAGGAATAATTTGGGGTAGAAGGCCGGTGCATTGCTGAAGCAACGAGGCATGCTTGTATTAGATGCCTTTAAAGGACACCTGACACAAGACGTGAAAGAGAAAATAAAATACCTGAACACAGACCTGGTGGTTATCTGTGAGGGGATGACTTCTAAACTACAAGTGCTTGATGTAGTGGTTAACAAACCTTTCAAGGATAACCTGAAGTAGCTGTATTCTGAACGGTTGTCAGCAGGTGACCACGAAAAAACTCCGACAGGGAAAATTAAGAAGCCAAGTGTAGCACAACTGTGTGAGTGGATCATAGCAGCATGGAACCTGATAAGGCCTGAAGTGATAGTAAATGGCTTCAAGAAGTGCTGCCTGTCCAATGCCATGGATGGGACAGAAGATGATTTCTTGTGGAATGATGGAGAGGCTGCAGACAGTGAGAGTGATACAGAGAATGAGGACAGTGAAACTGATGAGCTAGGGAGTGACACTGAAGAAGAAAATGTGTAGTAATCAAAAAGAAATAAGTACATACTGTTGAAAAATTGGCTTGGGTCCTATTTTTTAAACATTAATATGGTATTTTGAAAATAATAGAATAAAGTGTTGTGTCATTAAGTTTTATGAAATCAGTAATAATCAAGCAGTTTAAGTTTTTTTTATTAATAAAATGGAATATTGGAATAGTATTATGTGCATAATTTTTTTGTGGAGTTCTGCAGTGTCACCATAGGACAGCAGCTGAGATGGTGACTATTTTTTCTTAAACATGTTCTCATAATAAGGGGGTCGTCTTACATTCAGGGTCGTCTTATTTTCGGGTGAATACGTACGTGTAAAGACGCAATTGATGTCTATTGCCGAGGTCAGAGCTACGACGGCGCAGCTGACATGACAGAAATTATGAATGCTTAAAAGAGTTAAAAGCACACATTTACACTGCCACAAATAAACAAAAAGGGAAGGGAGGAGAGTTTCAGATTTATGTTGCCCATGGCCTAATATTCTAAAAAAGTAGCCCGGGAAAAAAACTTTAAAGGAAATGTTTGAAATGTTTGAATGATACAAATCTGGAGGAGACGGTAAACAAACGGTACATCAGTTGAGAGCAAGAGGGGTTGTGGTGCAAGGTGAAGAGTTGCACGACACATCTGAAAATTAAGCATATTTAACTAAGCAAATTTCTGTTACATACAGAAATTTAGACACTTGTCCGATACATAGCAATTCATGGTCTTTAGTGTATTGTTTTAGTATTTTTGTGCCTTACTTTTGGCTGTTTGTACTCCAATTTAACTCTGTAGAACATTATTAGAATTTTATTTCTTTTTAATGTGACAAGCTGTGAAGAATCAAGCTGTAAATTACACATTTTATGTTTTAGTTTATATGCATAAAAAGAAACTAAAAATCCGTAGTGTTTAAAGGTGTTCACATATTTCCCTACAATGACCCAGAAGGATAGGTAGTTACAGTACCATATTTACTCCTGTATAAGTGTAAAATTATATTTGTTTCTTCAGAACTCTGAAGGAGAGGAGCGTAACTATCAGGCTAGCAGCTGGCAGCCAAACTGTGACACGCGGTTGTAAAGTTTTTTTTTTTTCATTGTAAGCATCTTGTGAGATGTGTGTGTGGCCGTGTGTGGTGTTTGTATTGCTGCTGTGTTGAGACTGTACCGGTTCAACATGACAACTTCCGCTCGTTATCTCCCTAGTGTATCTCCAACTATTCTTTATCTCTCTTACACACACACACACACACACACACACACGCACGCACACACAGGGGCATGCACATTGGCTGTCACCAGTCTGACGAGACGAAGGAGAGAACTTTTATGTGGTAGAAAGGTGCCATGGTGCCAGCTTCTAGCACAGAGATAAAAAAAGGATTAGCCAGTAGTAGCATAAAAAAAAAGAAATAAAAAAGAATCTGTCCCCACCGCCTGCCCCCTCCCGTAACTTGATACAGTAATTATACGTACAAAACCACCGTATTTGCTTGTAGAAATGATAGTGAACTAATTTTTTGATGTTTCTTGTGACTAATGACTTATTACGCCTCCTCTCCGGACGCACCTCAATAACGTGGACAAACTGTAACTCGGACAGCTTCTTTCCCCATTTAGTGAGAGTTATCGAGGGTTCACTGTAATATATGAAAGTACATATACAAAGACACATAACTGTGCATGGATTACCAGGGTGGATAATTCACAATTTTTAACAATACATACGAAAACATTTTTTTATACAGGATACAGTTTGCAGCTTTAGAGCAGGGGTTTAAAAAGTGTACAGCGATCAGCAGAACATATCAGATACAGTACTAGAGAAACTCAACTACACCACCATACATAGCAAACAGACAGTATGACAAAACAGACGTATCTGAATTACAAGGGCACTTCTGAAATTAAGACAGCAGGGTGATCTTCACACAAGGACAACACAACAACAAACTGTATCGACTGAAGCCAATGATGCCACAATACATACATGCATATTCATAGCTAGGCAAGATAAATTTATGACAGTAAAATAGCATTTACAATAAAACTGAATTAATAAATGAACAGTACTACTAACACTGTGTCATTTATCACTTTCTATACTTTTATATACAGTACATACTTTTCCCTTCCATGAAAAACAGCTTGCAATATTATGCAATGTAGCACAATGTACGCTCTAACTAGTTTATTTAGAAAGTGTATTTAACTATCACAGTACAATATCAAATTACTTATACATAAACAAAAAAATACAAAACATACATTAAAATACAGTGTACAAGCCTTTTGTATGTATACGGTACAATAATTGTACATATTGTATTCTCGAACATATGCTCAATAAAGACATCCAATTCCCAAGACAGCCTAAAACTCGGGACTGCTAAAAAACGTTTGTATCCAGACTCAGTGGCCAGGATTGTAAACAGCATATATTGCAAATAACTTTTGACACACACACAAAAAGTTTCCACAGTCAAACAACAGTACATATAAAAAATGCTTTTCAGTAACACAGCTGACATTTTCAAAAATAACACATGAATATGTTCACAACAGTAAGTGAACAAGTGAACAAATTCGAGTAACTACATGTAAATGCGATGGAAGGTTTTTGAAAAATATAATACATTATCACTCTCCAAGTTGTCATTGATATGATGTTACCATACAAGTTTGCAGGGGTGCGGAGGTACCCCATAAGGCAATAATTATTTTTATTAAAGAAGAAGAAAATTTTTTAAGTATTTTCAAGACAATAAAGATTACAAAGTGATTGGAATATTAAATAAGGTAAGCATGTATTATGAATTCAGGACAAAGGCATGTCCCTACATGCACACCAATACTCACTAAAAAAAAAGGAACATCACAGACAGCTTAGCAATTAAAGTCATTATCTGAAGCAGAAATTACAGTATACCACAATAGGTCACAACTCAACACAAATGCCAACAGTTACTGATGTAATGACACAATATGTTATCGTAATGAAAGCAAATCATCATGTTCTCTGATTAAAAAATAGTGAAAAATCAATAAACAAATAAAATTAAAAACATGACTGCATGATTAAAACTGTGCAAGTGTAGACTGTCTCTGAAACTGTACTAATTGTGTAAGTTAAGAATTGTAACAACAAAAAATTTGTGTGTAATTTTTTTTATTTTTGATATTCTCTGATTTTTTTTTTAAAACCGACACATTCAATAAACAGACGAGTTAAATTTTCCACCTTCCTCATCACCCATATTGGAAAATATTTTTATCGGATGTATATTCTAACCAAAGTTATTTCAAAACTCTGGCATTCCCTTTCCTTGTATTTACCTAGTTATTTCTAAAAAATTAAATTTTATTACTGTGCATAATTCAGAATGTAAATGTGATGCCTCATAGTACGAAAATAATTTCACAGTGAGAACGCAATGAATATTTAGTTTTAAACCAGTACTATTTTGGTATTTGACATTTTTATATGGTCCTAACACTGCCTAATGAAGTCCTAATATACTTGAGGTGAGTTATGCTCTGGATTTGAATAAGACATAACAGAGTAAACATGAATCAATGAAAACTTGGACAAGTATAGAAACTGCAGTAAATTGCAGCAAGCCGAGCAGACAACAGAAGACTAGGCGCAGTGTCGAGGGTGTCACGATGGCTTGGCAGCCAACTCGGCCACGTGTCGGCACAAGTGGTTGGTGTAGTCGAGCATGGTGGTTATGAGACCAGTGTCGACGACAGACTGTGGGATCCAGCCACGCAGGTTAGTGTTTAGAAGCCACTGAACTTCACTACGACTATTACAGTCTGCCACCGGCCTGATCACCCAGCAGCTCGCCCCGTTCTCACCCCTGCACACACAGGTCAGACAACTTACTTTCATGTGCTATAACTACAGTAGATTTCATACTCATGAAACTCTCCTTACACTGAAGACTACAGATCTGCAGTTAATACCTGGCTGCAACTGCCATAACACTGGATTCTTTGTTAAGCGCACAGGGATGGAAAATAAATTAACATTTTGGACGTCAACTGAACTATGCAATCAGATTATTTTTAAAACCGAATATAGAAAAATGATAAAAAAAAAACCTAGGTAACCAATTTGCAAACTTTATAAGCAAACACTTTGCCACCGTTTTGTTTAGCATAAGTTCTTGCGCCAGAATCAAATGTATGAAATTTTTACATCAGAGATTGTGCCCCAAAAATAAATCACTCTGGCAAAATATTTTACTGACGTTGGCAAAAACTTTTTCTATTAAACGGCTCTCTTTGTATTTATATAACTACGGTATACTTTGAGAAACCCGTAACTTACAAATAGTGTATCTTATCATTTATATTTATACAATGAACTCTTACAGATATGTATAATCATATGATACTGTATTTTTCCGGATATAAGACAAGCTCCTGTATTTGCCCCCTGGAAAGAGCAAAATTTTAATTTTGCTATAAATTCTTATTAATAGGTCCGGAGAATAAATTATAAACCAAGTATGAAATTCATTTTAACTCGCATTTAAGTAAAAAACAGTGTCGCCCTTTTTCTTCCCCCATGGAAAGATAGCTGATCGCGAGACGAGACACAAAATAACTTCTCATATTGCTTCTACCTGCCACCCATGAACTTTCCTGCCACGTCAAACAAAAAGAATTAGTGTTTTAGCAGCGACAGTTGCAGAAGTTATAAGGGGGAGGGGAGGGGAGAAAAAAAAAAAAGGAAGAGGAGTAATGATGGAGGAACGGTGAGAACATTCTGTCTCTCTGCCTCCCACTCTTGTTACCCGCCAGTTTACGACTACAACTCTGTCTCCCCTCCCCTCCACCTTCAAGCCACCGCCTTTTTTCCACGGTTTTTTCTTTCTATTTTCCATGTATAGTGCGCATCCCTGAATTTTTATCAGTTGTTTAGGAATCAAAGTATGCACTATACACGAGTAAATACAGTACTTTACATGCATAAAAATTAATGCACTAGTGTTATCCGAACATACGACGACCCCCAACTTTATGGACGTGAATTTTAGAACAAAATATCGTCCTATATTCGGGCAAGTACAGTAAATAGTGAAGCATAGTTTTTCGTATTTACTTGACTAATTTTGGGATAACCATTAATTAACAATTCAGATGTAATGTAATAGCCTACGTACCTGTATTATTTAATTTTCACAGTTTCTTTAGAACTAAAAAAATTGCAAAAATTAAAGAATTCAGACAATTTGTGTCTTTTAATGAAGCCTACGGAATGTACAGAACAAACACTCACTTGAAACATAGCAAAACTTATAAGAAACATGATTGTCAAGACAAACAGTACAGTGGAATGGAGCATACCTGATGTGCTTGTCATCGGAGGGCGCGTCTGGGTGCATGACAGATATGGCCGCAGCCACGTAAGAGCCGTCCTTCATGCCCCAGTGGCGCAGGTTCACAAAGTCTCTACTTTGCACTAGCCCCCCGGCTCCCCCGGCAGCCACCATGTACATTATATCTGTGTGTTCGTCAATGTGCTGCAACCAATCATGTGTATATATTCACTGTCACTATAATCACTATACACTACCTGGTTTATTGCTAGTTACTTTCAAATTGAACACAAATAATTAATTTATGAAAAACTGCTATAAAATTTTTTGTAATGTCACAAAATGGAATAGTACATTTAGTGTGAATGTAAAATTTTAAAATTAAAAAAAGAGATATTTATTTTACTAAGTTACTATTTTTAAAATAATACATTTAGGTATTAAAAACAAGCAAGGATAAATTCTGCAAGTGATCACACACCGATATAGGTATTTTCAATCTTGCTGAACCAGAAAATTGTTACGTTATGACCTTCAGCTACCTACTAGTTTTCTTATCAAAATAAAAATTTGAGGTTATACTGTTGTTAAATAGAAGTTACAACATTGTCAAATCGAAGTTGTTTTAAATATAAGTTATACAGATGTTAAATCTAAATTGTAGTGTTGTCAAATCAAAGTTCTAGTGTCAATAATTGAAGCAGAAAATTAAGGACAACCTATTACTAATTTTTCTAAATGGTGCTATGGTTAATCTCTAATATGGATACAAAAGAACTTGCTAAATAAACATAGTTTGTTCTTTACAGGTTTCTTTAAGACAGGCCACATGATATCCTCTACATGCACTTAGGTTCTTGGTACTGTGACAACAACTTTAACCACAACTTTGCTTTGGCAAACCAACAACACATCAAATTGTTCAAAATGTGTTAAAAGGAGATATGGTTAAAGTTTCCTAAAAATAGGACGCATTAAAGCTATACTTACACATGATGCTAACCTGAATTATCTGGGCTTCCGTAATGGTAGGATTCCATTTAGGAATATCTTCAACTTTTACACACAGTTCATCAAAAAGTATCTCTGGAGAGAAGTCCATTTTGCACTGTAAGTAAAAAGAAACAAATTCTATAACAAAACAGATCAATAATAAATACTTTAATTACTCATGTACCACACCCTATATTGTCAACATACTCTCTAGAAAAATATTTTTTCCACTATTTTTTTAAAATTTCATTTACTCTTGCATAAAAAACTTTACGAAATTATACCCCAGAAGTATACTTGCACAATACTGTATGTTGTCAACATGCTCTCTTAAAAAAAAGAATTTACTACTTTTTTGTTTGAATTTAATGTACTTTTGCACAAAATGTAATGAAATTATACCCCAGAAGTATATACACTGCGTAGCACCACACACAGCATGTTGGAACAAAGATGGCAATGGCTGGCTGCACGGAATACGGGTGAACGATCCATGGCAACGTATACTGCACTCTGTTAGCTACAAGCCATAACTGAAGAGTGCGCTCAGCCGCGCTGTACTGTGGCGCATTCTGACGGAGCCATGAAACACTATCTCGGCCTCCGCGCTGCTTGTGTGTGCGTAGATGCTTGTTCATCGGGCCAAACAAGTCAAATAATTCATCGTCAATCATCATCGTTGTAACATGCAGACGTTATTAGATTAAAACAGTACACTAAACATATAAATACAACTCGCCGGCACTGAAAAAGTATTTTAAGTGTCTACACTTTATAATTAGAAACAAATTTATTTACAGGTACACTAGACCCCCGATTTTACGAATACTCACGGTTCCTCTCATCGCATTCGTAAAATCGCTACCTTCGTAAATTCGATTGCGGCTTATTTTGCCCCCCCCCCCAATTCTACCCAAACAGTAAATTTTTAAATTGCATTTTTTCTGCAAAGTGTCTCTAGACCCCGACTTCCGTAGCGTTTTGCGGGAAAT
>PNEQ01036060.1:0-13129 GCA_003012365.1 Medauroidea extradentata | reverse complement strand
GCCAGACGTCACACTGTTGAGCGGTAGATATGACTGACCAAAAAATTGCCAAAAAATTAGAAAATCGAGATTCCGAGTGTCTTCTCTCGAGCGAATAGCCCGACTCCCGTAGCATTTAACGGAAAAATAACGCAAGTGATAGTTGAAATATACATTTATATCAATAGGCAGACGTCTTACAATCAAAAGAACACCGCTAAACAATAGATATGATCGACCTTTGTCCTAAGAAAAAAGAGTAAACCGAGCTGTCGAGTGCCTTCTCAAGAGCGAATAGCCCGATTTACGTAGCGTTTAATGGGGAAAAAAAAGTAGGCATTCCTTACTAGTAAAATGCCCTTGTAATTTATTCACAAAAGTCAGAAGGAATAAGCGGATGTATTTATTCATTGCGCAGTTTTATATAACTTAACGTAAAAACATTCCCTCGACGTTGTTGATGAATTGTACGAGAACGTAGATACTAGTAGCGTGCAGAGCGTACAGATAGCGCAACTGTACCAACGTTCACAAGATGGCAGATAGACAGCGCCACCGTAGCATATACCGACGTTGTTCCAAAGACGCCATTTTGTGACGTTCTTACCTAAAATCGTCGAGATTTACATGTATAAGTGATTGAAAATAATCACTTTCACAGTCAGTATATGCGGTAAAAATTAATTAGGAGTTCCGGGATTACGTAATACACGAACGTCAATTTATTTTCCAAGTTCGACATACCCAGAGACAAATGTTTCTACACTTGGGAATAGGTAGCGCTATTATCGTGCTCACTTGTGAAACGCACGTTTTATGACACGAAGTAACGCATTGTTTAAGCAAATTATGCGCCAAGTTAATTGTTTTAAGTACGTATGGTGTTAACGCAATATAGAAAAATATCACGCTATTATTTATAGCGTTCGTGTAAAAAAGTAAACTCATTCGGCGAGAGACGAGAGATATATAAGACGTCGTGAAACAGCCTAGAAGGAGGCTGTACTATAGTTAAATGAGCATATGCGCATGCGCTGGAACTTTGCGTCTATAGTACGACCTCAATATAGATCCTAATACGTCGTAGTTGGAGACAGGCCGGCCGGCTTGGCACAGGCGCGGCGGCGCGGTTTTCAAACTGTCACTGCCGCATTTTTTAACGGATTTTCGCTATTTTTGTTTTATTTTTAATATTGTGACTTACCAAGTAATAACTGCAACTCTACAATTCATATTTTAATGCCGTGAATTAGATACAGTATGTTTTATTCATTGTCAACGTAATTCCTCACAATTTTTTTTGTCATATAATTTTGTTATTTTTTGAGGGTTCCTGAGATTGTATTCGTAGAATCGCTACCTTCGTTAAATCCAGGGTTCGTAAAATCGGGGGTCTAGTGTACTTATAAAAATGGTAACATTGTAACAGTAGAAAAAACTTTAAATTTTTAACTAACAGTGAATGACTGCAACAGTTTAGCATTCATTTTCACAACCTAAACACAACCACTAGCGGTAACGTGCTGAATGCGTGTAGGCGGTAGGGGTTGTGGTAGCGGTGGTGCTGGCTTGGCGCAGCTCAGCATGCAAGGGCAAGGCGCTTCCTAGATTGCTGGAGTTCAGCACATCCCGGAGGGCGGCCACGGCGCCACGAGCTGTATGCACAGTACAGGGCGTGGTTGACGGTAATGCAGGTGTTGTGTATATTTACATCTTATAAGCTACAATCTGATGTCATAGTGTGTACACTTATATTTCCTTTGTAATAAATGCTTCCAGCAGTCTGTAACGTATGGTAAATTCCATTTTCCAGGCCTCATTTTTCATTCAAAACCTTGATTTATGTGTACGACCCGCACCCCAGCTTTTCAATTTGGATTTTTGGAAAAAAATTTGCGGGTGGTACATGAATAAATATGGTACAAATTTTGTAATATAAAACTAAATACTTCAAACGTGTATTGCTCCCTTTAGTAACATAATGTTCACAGTGTATATTTTTTTGACAAAAATGTGGTAAACTAAGGGTAAACATTCTATGAGTAAACAAATCAGTAAATATACCACTTGGTAATGGTTGGAATGGATCATTGGAGACAACAGACTTACCACCATCTTGTAGACCTTCTTGGACATGATGCGCTTGCTGTAGAAGCACTCGCCAGATGCAGTTCGCTTCTCCAGCTTCCAATCTGGAGACGTGATGATGTGCCACGCCGTCTCTAGTGTCTCCTTGGCCTGCTGCCGGTATCTGTCTTTCTGGCAAGACCATCACGCTCTATACATTTCTGCCCCTCTCATCGCACTATGTCATTTCCTTTCACCTCACGCCGCAGTCAGCCAACCCAGCCACACAGTCTCAACATACACGCCTCACACAAAAGATACGCACTACTAACATTTCTTTACAACATTATTCACAACCAAAAAACAGAAAATGTGGGCCTAAATGCCCCGACTTAACTAAATAAGTCAAAGAATACCGAAAACAAACCATACAAGGCAATGTGCACAAGTCAGAAGGCTATATTTACGAGTTTTGTGACAAGTATTTTGTTTGACACAGTTTCAACACTTGTCGTTAGAAAAATTCTCAAAGGAAAACTTGAGCAATGCCAACATACAATTTAACATTACACATAATTAATCACAGAACATTTGAACTGTTCAAAGAAAAAATCCTGAAATTCTAGCTGCAAACAGTAAGGCTTATAAACTGTTTAGTACTAAAAGAGAAAAAATCTCCTATTAATTTGAGTGGTATGAAACAGTAGCCACTGAGATACACTAGGCCCCCCATTTTACGAATACTCACGGATCCTCTCATCACATTCGTATAATCACTACCTTCAAAAAATCGATAGTGACATATTTTGCCCCCCTCCGTCCCTCATCTTAAATTTTAAAATTGCATTTTGCTACTAAGTGCCTTTAGTCGGGTCCCGATTTTAGTAACGTTTTGTGGAAAATTACATTATGTAATAATAGAAACATAAATTGGTATTAACAGCCAGACGTCTTCCCAACAAAAGCACACAGTTGAACAGTAGATAATACAGATTCCTTGTCCCAAAAAATTAAAAACTGTGCTTCCGAATGCCTTCTCGCGAGCAAATATCCAGACTTCCATAGCGTTTAACAGAAAAATAAATCAAGTGATATTGAAACATAAATTTATATCAATAGGAAGACGTCTTACAATCGAAAGAACACCACTGAACAGAGATATGACTGACCCTTGTCCTCAAAATATGAGAAATCCAGCTTCTAATGCCTTTTCGCAAGTGCAAAGTTATTTTTTGATTTTTTTTTTCATGCAGAAAAAACCAGACTGATAGACAGGGGTCATCAGAAAAAATATACATCAAATTGGTAGCTACAATCTCCCGTTGTCACCAAAACAAATTTTAACAGACTTGTGGATAGGCATGCAATACTAACCAGCACAATGCCCATGTAAATTATTCACCAGAGTGAAGGAAAAAGCGGATGTATTTATTCATTGTACTGTTGTAAAACACATCGATATTAACTAAAAGTTACATCAAAGCAATCCTTTGATATTTGATACTATTTAAGTTAATTATAAAAAAAACATATGAATGAATGCATGTGAACATAGGTACGAAGTAGTGTAGATAGCGGACAGATAGCAGCACCATAGAATATATCAATGTTCAACTAGCCAAAAACGCCATTTTAGGTGCTTATCAAAACTTTATTGGATCTACTCGATAGCATAGATATTACTCTAAAATTGGTCAAGATCGTCATAGTAAAGATCTATCGGCTGTCAAGAACTCTTAAGGGCGCTGTCTACCTGCACATAAAAGGCTCAGAAATGACGGAGACATAAGGGCGACCTTGAAACATGCATCAAATGCTGTGTCGCCTCATGAACCAAGCTCTGAAATAGCGTGCAAGCTTTCCGCTGAACAGTTTTTACTGCATGACATTAAGCGGTGACCATATAATTTTACTGGTGGAAAGACTGTAGCAAAGTTCAGTACACATCGCACTATGAGTTTCACATACATCTGGTTAGTATATTTTGAAGTACGGCAGTTTGAAAGAGCCGTTTTTAGCCATGTTGGAGGGCTTAGAAACAGTGTTTTTAATGAGAATAATGTAGCACAAATGAGCACGAAAAGAGGTTCTGATCTTATCTGAAGTGATTTCTTTTAGTATGTATGTATGGAATAGTTTCGTAGGAAAAATCTGTTTACGAACATACTGCAACACATTTGAAGAGTGGGGTAGGCGGCCGCCTGAATATTCAAATTGATCTCGTCGCCGGATTCCCGCAGATCTACAACAGTTTCACAGTGCTACGACCCATTACAATGCCGAAACGGCATCGTTCTCTTACTGCAGGTAAAAGGTGAAAACTCTGTAAACGTAAACCAGTAACAAACAATATGAACTTTAACGAAACTTTAAAACACCACTACGAACTTCAAACAAACAGATGTACGTAAAGTAAATCCCCGTAGTGCAACTGAGCGCAAGTCACAACAATGACGCAAAGCTGCTAGGTTTCGGGATAAGAAAGTGTCACAGTTTCTAGTGATTATCCATGCACTGTGACAGCCGATAAGCCCAAACTCCGTCACGAGGGGGAGAAAGATGTGTTTCCCAGAAATACTACGGAAGAATGCAGCGTGTGGTGCATCTCTACACATCACAGGAAGCAGTACAGGCTGTCCAAAAATACGATTCTCGGCCTACTTAAAGTAGCAAATCGGAACTATCCGTTTAAGCAAGTTTTGCGTCCATAGTTTGAAAGAATGAACACAAATTACAGTGTCCTTTATAATAAATCTCCGTTAATTGAGGACTTATTTTATATTACACAAATAAAAAAAATTTCCAGCTAAACTACCACTATTTGCATCCAGACGCAGTATCGTATATCGTGTCTGGAAGATAATAATCTAGCAGTCATCCTTGAGACTATTTCTGAAGGGGAAAGGACAGAAATATTGAGCGTGGAAAGGCATGTGTTGCGCTAGTTTGCCCGCAGTAGATTTTATCTCTACACCTAGCACATTTACACCTCACGAGCGTTATTGAACATACACTGCCTCGTCGTGCAAAGATGCAGTAGCAAGTTTCATGCATTTCCTGGGTCCAACAGACCACTTTTTCTTGTGTTCAACATCATATTTCAAACACACAACTCTTCAACTTATCATTTGCTTTACGAATGTCTGAAACAGTTTGTTTCATGGCACCATAATCAGCACACAACTTTGCTACAGAAACACCGGCCTCTTTAACTTTTCTATTAATGTCAAAGTTATTCTCTTTCTTTTCTGTTCTGTTGCAGATGTAATTCCATTTAAAAAAACACACAATTTTAAACGTGCTCGTACATCTAGTGCATAAAAAAATTCGAGCAGACAGACACGACATTCGATCTTGTCCAGACACGTCAAAATACCGATGAGCGACTAGCTCTGCTTACCGTCTTACGAGGCTATCTGTCCGCACGCCTGATGTCACTCACCAAAACACAATAACCAGGTAGGTCTTGTGCTGCATGCGACAAGTAGATCCCACTGTGAAATAATTTTGTACCGCCAGATTTTGTCAGTTAAATACGAAGTCCGCTGAATGGAGGTCCGATAAAACGAGGGTTTACTGTATATATAGCCAGGTTTGGGATAGCAAACACCAGCTATGCTACTTGGGGGCAGCCACGTGGTAGTCGGCCACACGACCTGAGGAAGAGGTCTCATGCTCGTGTTTCGCCAAGCTAAAACTGCGGAACTGGCGCCTATGGGTCTCCTTAGCCTTCCCCTGAACACAGACCCTTGTCGTTTAGCACTCACGCATCTCAGAGTCACGTTAATAGTATTATTTTAGGTCGACTGCATATACACTTTAACTCTTTTTCTTTCAGTACAATACTGTCTACAATTACACAGCTATGAATAGTTTGAAATGGCAAGCAGTAATTTGCAGTAGAGCAGACAGCAGTTTAATATACTGTAGTATTATAGGTCGACTGCTGACTGCATAATTGATCACTGTCAAGACCAATAAGGACAAAAGTACGTACATTAACAATAAACTATTGACTGACAGCAGTAGACTATAGGAACGCTAATTGCTAAAAGACACAAATATTTCTTGAAAAGATATTTCGCAAGCTGTCTCACATGTATATCTGTAGCACTGTTTTTAGTTATTGGCAGCGTGGCTTTGTGAGGATGTTTTTCACTGAAATAAGCCAATCAGAATAAGAGCTTTGCAATTTGTGGGTACACCTCCAAGATGCTCTAGAGTTGAAATCATCCAGTCACCGAAGTGAATATGAACAGAATTATTTTTAAATAAAAGCAGACATACAATTACTGAAGAGTCCCAGCGTACTTCTCATGCTGAGATCGCCTTAACAGGCTGAAGTGACATGTTTGCCAAATTGTACACTAAGGCCACTGGAACAGTATTACAATACAGACACAAAAAATCATAACTTCTAATGTGCAATGACAATTTTAAACATCTTATCTAAACTATAGAGGTTACCTTGTAAGAAATGCAAACTATCTGTCAGGAATTACAGGTTACGGAAGACACTATACACATCTTTTCTAGTCTACAATATAAACAGCAATACTAATAATAATGGCTGGTGAATGCTGACCCACATCTCTACCACAAAGTACACGTATAAGCGTCATTCAACTAGAGGGCTGCTACCTGAGTTGCAGATAGATTCTTTGTCTTGGTTCTATCTGCCCGTCCACCGAGGCGCCGGTTGTTGGCAGGTTCTCGCTCATCATCAGAACCTATTCACAAAACAAACATACGCACCAAATTGTCATATACTTCGCCTCAATTAAGCGTGTTAAAAAAATCAAAAATAATTTTCTACATTTTCAGTAGAAATGGGCCGAATACCAAAAAATACCAGTTCCATCGTTAAAATAAAGGTTCTAGTACTTGTGTGCAGTATTTGTGGATGTCAATGGTAAACTAGCAAGAGATTTTGAAAAACTAAATACACTTTGAATCTTGTACAGATGCTACTTAAAGAGTTTAAGTATTTTGGGATGCTGCATTTTTAAATGCTTTTGGAGATTAGCTTGCAAGTCCTTCTGAATGAACAACTTTTGAAATAGTTGAAAAATGCATACTTAACGTCTGTGCAATCAACTTAAAAATGTTTACGAAACTTGAGACGTTATAAACATTTAGGGCGTAAAAATAACTTAAAATTCATATCAGTTATAAATTGAACATGAACAGCACTACAGTGAACCCTCGAAAACTTAAGACTTAAAGGGGAAAGAAAGCAGTCCGAGTTATTATTTGTCCGTGTTATCGAGGGGCATCTGGGGAGGAGGGGTGATCGTCGTCAATCATAAGAAATTGGTACGCTATCATTTTTACAAGCAAATGAGATGGCAATAAATAATGCTTCGTACAGTTGAACCCCGATTCTACGGACACTCACGGTTCCCCAAAATTTGTCCATATGACCAAGTTGTTCGTACAAACCGATAGGACCAAATTTCGGCCTGGCAGCAATCCCACCCTCCTCGGATGTGAGCAAGAATCAGTAAAGGGTCTCCGAGGATACGATCATGTTTTCAAAAGGCTCTTATCCGAAGGTGTTCTTATACATTTTATTTTAGTACACCGAAAAATTCCGAGTAAATTAATACTCCATTTGTGCGTAAACAATAAACGAGTAAATAAAATGATGAAAAACAAGAATGCAATGTCGCCATTAACTTTATACATGCAGCGAGTAATATTTGCAGTGTTTACTTATGCCACTGGCAAATAAGACGATTAAGAGTGTTTCAGGTTGATAAAGAATAATCCTTTTGATAGAATGCTGCAATAAAAACAAAATAATACACTAAATGTACGTCAATAACTTCTAAACGTAAACAATCATTAACAAGGCATGTTGGTTTCTCTTTACGGGGCAGAAGTTGTAATCACGTCTCTTTTATATATTAAGTTAATGTTTGTATAGTGCGATAACATATTCTGACTTAAAAATTATACTTCAATTCTTCAGAAAAGGTTACAAAGTCAGTTAAAATGAGCAAAAACATGTAGCGCAACATCTCTTAACATGATACAACACACATTTTCACATTTCTTGTGAGAAAATGACGTATTTTATCTTATTTCCTATGATAAAATATAGATTAATGAGATTTTCCAATGCAATTATGAGCAAAATAATATCCGAAAAATATGAACAAGTAAAATTAACGGTAAATGACTACGTATAAAAATATACGGCCTCAGCGTAGCATGTAGGCCTAACTTAAAAATAGTGTGTGTATAAACTGCTCATGATTATATTTGGCCTATTATGAAATGATATGTAACAGATATATTTTGACGTGTACACTTTCTACTTCAAAACTGTAATCAAAATCCAAATCGCAGTTCTTAGAGAAAAGCAAAAATCAAAAACGTACACACAAGTAATTCTTCAGGATCACGGCCATGCTCTGGATTAATGGTGCCGTTGTGGATGGCGAGGGGGAAGAAGAAAAGGAAAATGGCGGATTTTCAATTTTTTTTCGCTTGCGACGCCTACCCAGTGCCGACATTGGCTGACAGCGGTAGTTACGATGAGCAGCACAGACGTCGCCAGAGAGAGAGAGAAAATGATTTTATCACACTTCTGTGACTAGAAACCACAAAACAGAAGAACACTTTCAACTCAGAAAACAAAATTTGACACTATAATGAAAACGATTTGTACATTCGAATCCCGGATCAGGCACAGATGTTGTGTTGTTCTTTCACCTCACTTCACCCTCCTCTGCTCATAAGACCAGTTGTTAAAGGGACCTAAAACCCTTTCACATCATCTGAAACATTCAATACAGCAGCCGGCAGGCAAATACCGCAATCCAACGCTAGCACAGCAAACTCAGGACACAAAATATAACATGGAGATGTACATGCAACAACCCACCTTGTGGAGAGTCCATGGGAGAGTAGAAGTTGCCAACAGACTCCGTGGTCTCGTCTGGCATGGGCAGCCCTAACAGGAAGTTTCTCAGGAGAGGCGTCCGTTCTGACTCCGGGTACAGAGGAGATGCTACAAGCAGAAAGAAACGTACACAACATTACCCTGTGTAGCTCATTACTTGGACGTACTCATGTGTGTACACACACAAAACGTAAAGTCGAGCAACCAAGCACTGTTTTAATTCCCTCAGTCACATAAATGTACAGACTTGTTTCCTGGTTAGTGAAAACAAAGTGAATAGTGATTAACATTCTTACAATCAAACTCATAAACGTAACATAATTTACATTATAAACATATCTACCATTTGAAGAAGATGGCCTTACCAGCTAAATGTCATTGTTACATCTGCGAGAAGAAATGTGTCCTCCAACTTTGTATGTGTGTCTATCCATGAGTACCTATTTGTGAGCATTTGTGTCTCTTTATATATATAGTAAAACTCGCTTAAGATGTTCCCACGAGATACGTTTTCCCAGCTGAGTCGTTTGGTTCGTCTGGTCCCATCACTTTTGTCATAAGAGCCATGGTTAATTTTCCCACATATTACGTTTTGCCACGTGCCTGATTTCCCGCGTAATACGGTCAACTTTTGTAAAAAAACGTAATTTTGATAAAAGTAATGTACGCGATTTTCTTTAGTAAACAAACTGAAAGGAAACTGCAACTGCTAGAAAAATACAGCATTTGTTTACGTTTTTGTACCGTCATAATAGATAACTGACGTGAGATATAGCGTTCCACAGACGGCGAGCAGGTACACTTAGGATGGCCAACGCATCCACGTTAACATGAATAAATACAATCCGCCATTGGCGATCACGTGCAAACCTGTAGCAGATTGACAGTGATCGCGTGTAATGCTTGCGCTCACGGCGCAATAAATTCAAGATGGCGGCAAGAGAATTGCCGCCGCTAGCACTATCGATTGTATGGAACACTGTCGATCGCTGTACCTGCGTTGGCAACATTGATCTCTTTACGTACGTTCGTTTGTCTTTGTTTACGCATATGCAAACGGTAACTAACCTAAACTTTGCGAAACGTGTTTGAAAATGTTACATTATGAAAAGATGTGTTTTAAAGTCATTTCCATTTTAGTGCAGCGTGTTTAGATAGTTGTAGAACGGCAATATAATAAAAAAAATAGGCATTATCGATAAAACAATTGATGATCATGGAGAAGTGTGACCAGTTCGTGGAAACATTTGTTGCCCTGAGTAAAGAACTTTTCACCCCTTTCAAATGCGTACTGTAACTGCCTAAATTCACGGTAGCATTGCAGAAAATTTGTAAAATGCTGAACAGTGTTAACCAAACGGAAAAAAAAAAATCTCTTATTAACATTTTAAGGTGTTCTCTTGAAATGGCATGTGCACGTACCATGAAACTTCCCATAACAGTATATTCAATTCCAATATTAGCAACTTAAAAAATACCAAGTTTTACGTTACAAAATATGATAAATGCATTGTTTGCATGGATACTATCACTTCGATATTACAAACAAAACAAAACCTGAAGAGAGTTTTTTAAACATGAAAACAAAAGCACTAAATAAGGTAAGCTGAATGAGTTTTACGAGATTTCCCTTAATTTATTTACCCTTCCCACTATTTACACTTGTTCACTCTTTCCTCTTGAAAAGTGTAAGGGATTTTACTGTACATTAAATGTCCTTGCGACTCCGAAATAAAATTTAATATAGACTGCACCTACAACAATAACGACTTAAGTTTTAAAATCAGTTTTCCCATTTAAGATGTTTTCCCAGCTAAGAAGTTTGTGGTGTAAAGTCCCTTCAAAAACGTCTTAACAGAGTTTTACTGTAATAATAAACCTCTATATAACAAAACTGAAGGGACTGAAATTTCTATACTTGTTATAGCGAGGTAGTTTGTACGGAGGTTCTGCAACAATGTTGACATAGCCCCAAACATTTTATAGTAAATGATGAAATTATTATTTTGTATTGAATACCATGAATTACAGTACATAAAAACATGAAATTGCATTACCAGAACAGCTAATCACATGCTTGAACTAGGGACACTAAAAGAATATATGTACTGAAATTATTAGCTAATAACATTTTAAATTATAAATACTCTTAAACTTCATTGGAATTAAACAAAAAAATATAACTATACGTACATATATGGAATGTGGCCAAAGTGACATATACATGTACATACCTTACAGCTATCTATTAAAAATTTTTCTTAAAATAATCATAAATTTTTGTTTGTTTAGATGTGTTGCAAAGTTCAGACTGAACAACGTTTTCAATATTTTGGAACAGTTCCATGTTTTCACTTGAGTTCTCAGAGGTGATAAAAAATTTTTCTTCCAACACACTTACAGCACTGTTCACTTCAGAGCGTCCTGGGTGGGGAATAACTTCTTCACTTTCAGCTTCGTTGTCTTCACAATCTGAATTCTGGAGAGCACTGGAATTACTTGTTGAAGTTGATGGTAAAGCTTTGTCACCTGATGAGCTTGTGACAAGTGCACTGTCACTATTCATGTAGTCATCAAATGCAATGTTTCTGCAACTCAGGGCAGTTGTAATCTCAGACCATTCCGGCACTTCTGGTGGCAGCACATTGCCATTATCTTCATTTCCACAGTCTACTGGAAAGACAGCTTTTTTGAAACACTTAATGACAGTTGCTTAAGAAATTGCATTCCAAGACTGGCAAAGTCTGTGCTTGGCTTGTAGCAGGTTCCACTTGTTGCATGAAACATCTTTGCTGGCAGCCATTTCACGCAGCTATTAGTGAACCAGTTGTTGCCTGTACAATCTCTTCATTTGCGTGAATATACCTTGGTCGAGCGGCTGCATTCGGCTGGTACAACTGGGTGGAAAAAATTTTCCTGTCACATTCCTGAGACGAGAGGCAACACTGATCCGCGAACAGTAATATTTTCCTGTTGAGAACACCCATTCTAGCATGATGGGTAGTTAGGTTTCGTTCCATTTCTCACATCTACTTCAAGATCTGGCTGATTTAATGAGACCTTAGCACAAAATTGGGAAGCGCTGCGTGCACAGAATGGAAGTTTTCACAACTCATAGCGACCCCAGTCACGATAGAACACTTACATAGTATTGATACTTTAGCTATCTCTGGCGTACATTGATTAAATTTGTCATGTATATTACATTTATCTAAGCATTTTCATGTGTTTTGTTTACAATCTTAATGGAAAAAATGTGTACAAATTGTTTGTTATACAGAGACATTTTTAGAATTGCAATGTAATTATTTTACGATTAAGAGAGGTAAATAATACATTAAATTAATAGCATTTTGGTGGGACCAAATAATTTTGTCATTCTATGAAATATTTTGTTGCACAGAATATTCGTTAGGAGAGGTTTTACTACAATTAAAAACCAGAATATTGTTTTTAATACTTAAAAAAAAAAAGCCTCTCTGAAATATATTTTATGCTGTTTATGGTGCATTCACCACCATTAGTATAGTTTACAATAATAAAATTAACACTTAATATTGTGCCCCAATGTGAAAGAAAACCATTTCGTATTACTAAGATTTGTATCAACAAGGTGTCAGTGTACACAGCATGCAATGGACAAACACCTTGTAGGAACTGCTGGGCTTGCTGCTCTTGTGGCAGAACCCGAAAGTCGAGGAACCACGCCTCGCCCCACGCTATCACGAACGAGACGAGGATGAGCAGTACGTGGAACACCGGTTGAGGAGCCTCCGACCACTGCAACAGCCATTGTGGTACACGCTAAGATTAGCACGTGCATGTTTTAGAGCTACCGACATGTGTTCCTTGTTGCAGTCTAGCATTAAGTTCAGAATAGCCAGGAGACCTTACATTCCTACATTGTGTTAAGGTCTCTGCCTACCAAAGCCTGCAGCCACAGAATTAACAAACTACATTGTTACGACACTATAGTACTGTAGCGGGTGTGCCGCTTGTCTCGTCTACGATGTGTTGTTGATGTCTATCTAGAGGTTGGAGGTTATGATGTCCCTGTTCGGGGCGGCAGAATGTGACGGGACCTGATACTTCTCGCCGTCACGTGCTGTTGTTTATATATATTTTGGAGGTTAAGTATTTCAAACGGTGTCCGCTCAGAGAGAAAACATTTAA
>PNEQ01036059.1:0-31870 GCA_003012365.1 Medauroidea extradentata | reverse complement strand
GGCCCGGCGTCCTCGGTAAACAACTTCTTCCCGTCCGACTCGCACCGATTTTCTAACTCCCGACACACCGAATAATATCCGGAATAATATCCGGCCCGGAGGACCAAAATGTTCCGTCGAACATACACTGCGTAAACACGTCCGTACGCACCGATAACACCACACGTTTTTTGAACTATGGCTAGGTCGCCATCTTGCCCGCTAGACTCCTCGAGCCCACAAGAAAAAAAAAAAACAAAGCTAAGTTCCGGGTAAGAGTCACACAAGAGACAGTCAGTAAAGTTCAGTTCACAAACAACAACAACAACAACCTAAGTACAAAGCTGATAGGTCCCAACATTGTTGACAACTTTTTTTCTGCATGTAGTACCAAATTTTCGTTCCGTTAATACCGGAATATTTGAATACAATCATTAGTCATGACTTGGCAATTACTATTAAATTTTGAAATATACAGTAATTACACATGATGTCAATATGTTTATCAAGTTTTTGTGTAATTTTTGTTTCCCTATGTCGATAACACGTACAAAATTTTCACGCAATTTTGTTTTAACATCTACGGCATTGTTGTTTCCAATGATGCCGACTGTACACACTTTTGTCGGTTGGAAATAGTACGTCGGCATGACGCACAAGTTGAGCCAATTAGAAGCTAGCGAAGTGCAATGATATTACTTTATTTGTTTACTTCAGAACTCAACTTAGAGTGAACGGAGTATAGCGCGCCGAGAACCACTTCGCCTCTATTCGCAGTACAGAGCATTACACTGGTGCATTGTGCATAGTTTCATGATTTTTGTAATAGGCCTTCAACTTTTAGTGACAAGTACAGTGAACCCTCGATAACTCGGACCTCGATGTCCCGGACTTCGGATAACGCGGACAGAATTTTTAAAAAATTTTAATAATTTTTAATAATTTAATTTTTGGGTTAAAGACATAAAAAATCGTTTCTGCTGGATTTAAATTCATCACATTATATTTTAGAACAGTATTAAACTTTATAACGAAGTCGTCCATCGCTACTTAGCCTTTAATAACCCCACAGTGAATATCTGGCAAGTTCCGTGTGGTAAAATGTTGCTAGCGAGGCGCGCGGCGCGTGAGTAAAGATGCAATGCAGCAGGCCGACCTCTCACTTCTTTATCTTTCCTCCCTCTTCGCCCAGCGAGCCAGGCACGCACGTGTGTCGTAAATAAACATTTCAGCATGGGTCTTGTGAAATGACGGTAACTACGGGTTATAATGACACATAAACGGAAAATTATTTTGTTCTGGTATGCACAATGAATTCAGGGTTGCAAAACAAATTGTCCCGGACGTTAAAAAGAAAAATTAAAAATCATTGCTTTGCAATGCGATGTAGAAAAATTGGCGAGAAGGTTTTACGCTCCTTTAACAACAATGTTTTCAAGAGCCGATGTGGGTGGTGAAAGAACAACACATCCATGCCCAAGCCGGACACGATGAGTCACGCTCGCTTGTTGATGCTCTGTTGATAACGTAACGGCGTCTGGTGAGTTGTAACGTTTTAAGTGTGAATCGGATTTGTTTATAAACTACTTAACGGGAAATAATAGCGTACATGTAATGGACCGTAAAATGTAAACGTCTTATGCGGGATAATTTTAAACGATTTTCATTGAGTGACGCATGTGAGTGGATTAACAAGATTTTGTAGTCTTAATTTTTCCATTTTACTATACACCGACAAAATCTTTTTCTATATTTTAGAAGAAATGTTCACGTTATGAACGAGTAAATATAGAAAAAAATGTACATTTGTTATATTCTACACCAAAAAAAAAATTTAGAAGGTAATTTTTTGAAAACCCCTTATAATGGCCGCACCTCATTTTTTGGGCATAAAATTTGGTCAAAAATATGAGGCGATAACGCGAGTAAATACGGTAACTCTGTAGAACATGATTAAAATTTTATTGCTTTAGAATATGACAATTTGTGTAAGAATACCGCTGTAAATTATGTGTTCTATGATGCAATTTACATACATAAAATTAAATTTTAAAATTAGTAGTGTTAAAATATGTTCACATAATTTACAGTGACCCAGAAGGATTGTTAATTACAGTACCGTTTTTATTCATGTATACGAGGAAAATTATTTTTATACCTTTGTAACTATGAAGGAGGGTAGAGTAACTATCAGGCTAGCAGCTGGCTGCTGCCCCTACGCTGTGACGTACGGACGTAAGGTATTTTTCAATGTAAACATCTTGTGTGAGGTGCGTGTGGTCACGTGCTGCGTTTGTATTGCACGAGACTGTACTGGGTGACCTTGACTACTTCCGCTCGCAACCTCCCTAGCTTATCTCCAACGATCATTTCTTATCTCTCTCACACGCACATTGGCTGTCGCCAGCATAAGACGAAAACTTTTATGTGATAGAGGGGTGCCTGGTGCCAGCTTCTAGCAAAGAGATAAAAAAAAAAAAAGATCGGCCAGAAGTAGCAGCATAAAATATAAATAAAGATCTGACTGCCCACATTGTTTGACATTCTTTTATAGTCCTCCACGTTACGTTAATTTTCCCACTGCATGGTGGCCCTCCCGTAACTTGATACGATAGTTACATACAAAACAGTATTTATTGCAGCCTCTTTTGCTTGTAGAAATAATAGCGTACTAATTTCTTCGCATTTCTAGTGATTAATGACTGATTATCCCACCTCCCCGGACACCCCTCGATAACACGGACAAATCGTAACTCGGACAGCTTCTCCCCCCTTTTAGTCTGAGTTATCGAGGGTTCACTGTAATTCAGTCGTTATTTTATATGTGACAGCACCTTGAAAGGTCCGTTTTTTGCCCTTTTGAATGGCTCTAAATTCGCGTAATAGGCGTTCGAGTTTTTAAAAAATAGAGTCATTTTTTTTAATGTTTGTTCTTTAATAAGCACTTTCATTAGTATCACTTAAATGCTTATAATGGTGACAGGTTGTAACAGTTATTGCGCAAGAAAAGACTCAATGGCTGTACTGAATTGTTTTAAAATCTTTGCCGTATACATTCACGTAACAAATACGAGTTGTTCTGTTGTGGTCTAAACGTGCTTCGTGCGAGACAAGCAGGATGTATCACTCGTGCACAAGCTGCCCGGAGGCACGCCAAGGCCAGCGGCCCAGCCACTCCCCTCTCCCATCCTACACAACCTGGCCGAGCGTGCCGCTCTGCCACGCACATCACGGTGGGGGATTGTGGGGTACTATTTTATTTGGAAGATACCTTTTCATCGTACTAAAATATAATTTCAATGAAAACTTTTTTTAAGTCGGTAATTATTCTACATACATTTAAAAAAAAAAATCACACTTAAATTTTTTTAAAGTTAGGTGGGGGAGGGGGTTAAAATTTAGATTCCTCGTGACTAACGACATCGGCGATCTAACGACACAATTACCTGGCACCGTGCGATGTCGTTAGATCGAAAGTTTACTGTAAATACAGTATTTATATTTTAATAAGATAGAAAGTACCGTACTTAGAACAATGAATTTTACATTTGTAATGACGCGACATTAATTTGGTGAGAATTTGTGTCTCAAGGGAAATGGCATTAAATTTTGTTAACGAATCACGGGAAATGCAATAAACAAATGACATAATCCAGCATCAATTTTACAGACGGCAGGAAAACATTGAAGACAACGATAATAAAATTGTTGCGTCTTAAATCGGAAATATACAGGCTGAACACAAAGGTATAGGTTATTCAAAGTTATAAATTCTTAATAGCTTGTGTTTACACGTTGAAATTATTAACAGGCTTGTACTTGGTAAAATATTAAGCAAAATAATTTACTTGGCAGTTAGGTATAATTGAAAGCATTGGAGGGTCGACATAACCTGATTAAATGCAGATTTTTTTTTTGTATTTTATGTATTTAACGATTTTTAGGTCTGTTCAACACACAGACTAAATGTTGGTAACATTCATGTAGATTTTCTACTATTAAATCTAAGTTACATATTTATAAATAAATAATTTATTTTTAAATCTTTAACTGAAATAAGATACTTTGCACACATTCAATACTGCAACAATAGATCTTGTCAAAATTACATGAAAAACAGTAAAAACATTAAAAAAATAATCTCTTTAAAATGGATGAAATCATTGAACTATTTTTTCCGCAAACAGGCGTGTCTAGTATCGTACATGTGAAACACGAGTACATGTCCATATAGGCTACCAGGTGTACCGAGTAATTGGTAAACAGTTGCCTGTGTGGAGGTATCCAATATGATTTTGTTTGACAAAATGTTTAAGTCACTAATGTTTATGGTAGGCCCCTAAAATTTTGATGTAGTAGTTTAAAATCACAAAATAAGATATCACACCAATTTGGACACAGCCTATAGTTTCTTTCATTGCCTGATTGAAAGACGGTTGGGTAATATTGGTGAATGATCATGTGACTCAGTTATGTATTTAATCATGGTGACGTATTTTGGGAGTTTGTACTTCCTGTATTACATCTAACAGATGTTAGGAAAGCTACTTTAAAAACTATGGTGGTTTTAATCTTCAAAATACCTGTATTATATCTAACAGATGTTAGGAAAGCTACTTTAAAAACTATGTTGGTTTTAATCTTCAAAATAAATAAGTGAATGTGTAATTAAAACACACACAAAATAAAGTAATTCGCGATATTTATTATGCATGCTTCATACGGGGTGTTTGGTAATTTTAGGTACAAACAAAAAGGATTGTATCGAGGACGATGTAACAAGCAAATAATACTAATAAACATAGACCCGGAAACCAATGTTTTTTTTCCAGTAGGACACATTGCATGTTATGACAGGAACGCTGTAATACCAGTGTTCCAGAGGATCATGTGGACGAAAACATTACAACAAGTGTTCAAAATGAGCGCCGTTCATGTGAAGGCAGGCTTCAGCACGTCTTCGCTTTGATGCCCGTACACGTTCACAAATTCCAGGTATGTTCCGAGTGCTGTGGCAACCATCCGCAAGGCGTTCCTGTAGTTCGTGGGCGCTATCAACAGGGCTGGCATACATCAAAGCTTTTAAATATCCTCACACAAAAATCCAATGGGCTCAAGTTGGGGGACCTGGGAGGCCATGGTATTGGCATGCCACGACCGATACACCTGTTGTTGAACATACATGCGACGTGTTCTCCACATCCACATGGAAATGTGCCGCAACACCGTCATGCATGCCTGGTACAGAGGACGGTTACAGTGTTGCAACATTGCCATGTTTACACGTGTCCATACATGGTAACGGGAAAACCGTCGTTTTGCTGACCTATGTTTATTTGCTTGTTTCATGGTCCTCGACACACCCCTTTCGTTTGTACCTAAACTTACCAAACATCCTGTATAACAAGCATAGAATAAGGAGGTAGCAAGTATTCTGTGTTTTTTTATGTAAAAAAGTTACCAAATGGTGTCATTGAATACTTTTATGTAAAGTCACTTTCTGTTCACTTTTTTCTATTATAGTCTCTTTGTAGTAATTTTTCCAAGTCAGACAGTCACTATATTCATTATTTTGGAAATATTAGACCACTTTGAAGCCTGGCGTATTTTACACCTTGAGAATCATAAACACATTTCCATTTTACAGTGGAGTGACTTCAAAGTTTATTCTTCGCCTTGTGAAATCAGGCAATGCATAATATTGGCATCCTTTCTAAAAAAAATATTGGAGCTCTGTAATATCTTTAATAATAACAAAGTCTGAACAATATTAATAAATATAATGCATTTCATGAAAATCATGCCAGTCATCCTATAATTTTAAAAAAGAAATGAATGTACGTCATGTGTCGTAGTTATTTCTCAATTTTTATGATAAAATATTAGTACCTACCATAATTAAGTTAAACATGAATACATTTTCTTAGTTCGTAAAAATAATCATTAATTATTTTCATTGAAATGGTTAATATACAATTCTGAAATTCCTCCAACACACTATCTATCTATTTTTCTTCCTTTTTGTCTTCTTCATCGCCCTAGATATTTTTATTTTACGATTGCAAGTTACTGCAGAAAATATGATGAATGTGTGATATTACACCTGAAGAACAAGTCTAGAACATCCATGCTGTTAGCCTGAGTAGTGTTCTATCATTGTTATAGGTCTGACATGGCACACTGACGTGATGTCCTTATTGACTTCTTTTTATGAGTATTGTCCTGTTATCATACATTCTCTTTGTAGTCAAGTTTCTGGAACATTTTTATGTAAGGCAGGTACTTACAAGAATAGCTCTTATTACAATGCAGTATTTTAATTTTTATGTAATTGAGTGACAGACATCCAAAATAATAATTGCTACTCAAAGTTTACAGATCGTAGACCATGAAGAGGAAATACAGAAGTACTAGTTCATTAATTTACAATAACTACTTAGCGTAAATTCTGGGAAGAGAGGTTTGTAAATTTACAAGAGCTATATTTTTAGACATATGCAGTTGTGTCTGAGGTACAAATTTCTAACAGAGCTTGTCATGATCGTATTTTCTTTCAAAACCCCTTCAATATTTGACAGTATGTCGAAGCAGTTCCCCTGTCCGACTACTTGCCAAGGCTAATCATCCACCCGCATTTTGCTTACCCAGTCCTGTGACAGTAAACAATATTAATAAAAACATCAAGACAGCTCATCCTCACCACTCGCTGTCCTGTGGCTGCGCTACGACGGAAACATGATGTGTGTAAGATCAGCTGTGAATTATGCATTAATACGGGCGAGGGTAGAATACACAAACTCTTGTGGCTATGAGTGAAATGTTACTTACATTATGGTTCAACTCATTTCGCAAAATTAACAATCCAAGGTCAGAGTAAAATAATTTGTGTTGATTTTTTACAAATCAAAAGCAAAACTAAGTTCAAACCCTAAATAAAATTGTAATCAGCTAAAAATTACGTAGCAATAATTGATACAGTCAATGCGCATGCAATCTGAACTGTCACAAGCAAAGAGCTGGAACATCACAAATTATGTTCCAATGACCAAACACCATGCGTGCACAGTAGCTAACTACGTAATTACATAGCATTCATGAGCTATTAGCTTGAAAGGGGAAGGTGAGTGGGTTTATAACTCACATTGTTATTGGTCAAACGTTTTGCTGTGCACACACTAATTGGGCAAAGCACTGTAAATGGTAAGACGTATGGAACATGGTACGTAGGTAGATTGCAAAGTGGTGTATGAGATGCTACTTTTGTTCCTTGATATTCCAGGAAAGGTAAAAACCTATTACTCTGTCTAAAGATGCCACATTTCGCTTTAGTTTTATTGTATGTCATTAACTTGGAATAAATAGTGAAAATTACTAAAAATTTAATTTTCAGGGTGTTTTTGGTGCAACTGCTTTGGTACGCTTAAGAGTATTTCTTTAATCAAGTTGTAGTTGTGATGACGGCCTGTGACGTAAACTGCTGGGACCATAGAGTATATGAGTGTATGCCAGCGTGTTACCTTTCTTTCACTGTGGTCGAGAGTGTGGTCACTCCAGATAATGTTTAGTTTCCTATTTGCCTCATTCTTTCGATGTAATCCACATAATTGCATTGTTCTTGAGTTGGGTTTCAAGTAGTCGTGTAGTAGACAGCCATTTGAATTGCAGGTGCATTTCGAATGTTGCTCCTTGCGCAGTAACAGCTATGTCTGCGAATCCTGGTTTTAGTATTGCTGGGCTGCTCATTAAGGCTCTGAATTTGCAGCCACATTGAATTATGTTTTTCACATTTTATGAAATTGTGGTATGAAAAATCGCATATCTGCGCGTATACAATAAATTATATTTTGTGCTGTAATATAGGTAGGTATAAAAATTTAGCTGCTTACATATATTTATGGTACAATCATTCCAGCGAATTATGAGTATATAAAAATTGCTACCCTGATTGCAGTGGAATTATACGTTCTTAACACTTCAACCGTGATACTAGTAGTGCAAAGTAAATATAATTTGTAGTATCGTAGGTTTTACATTTTTCTTCTCAGATTTTCAAAAAAGTTATACTTAAAATAATGCAGTATGGGTAGTGAAGCAGAGCCTTAGCAAAGATGATATATAACATTGCATCTAACACACTTCCTTGTGGTACGCCACATTTCTGAACTCTCTACCTACTCTTCTTGTCCTTTAAAGTAATAAAAACTCGCGTGTTCACCCTTGGACCTATGAACTGTGTTGAACATAGTCCTTAGCAATGGCATTCGTCTTCTTGTGAGTATCTGACTTGTGACAGTGTCGTATGCTGACATGAGAAGCAACTACAGTAATTTGCTCCTTCCATATTAATCCCTCAAGTATCAGGTTAGGTTCAATACTTGGCCAAAGTTAATTTTCATAGTTTTTTGTGTTGCTATAGTAATAAAATATCATAAGCAACATCAACTGAAATATGATACTTGTAATTTTAAAAGACAGTTTTAGGGTCATCACTGTGTATTTTATTTTGCACGGATGAAAATCCATCTAAGACCTTTTTTTCTGCTTGAGATGGATATGTTTAGAAAACTTAAAAGGTAAATGTAAATAAAGTAACATAACTCTGCAGGTTATGGGCAGTGTGTTAAAAAGGCGTGTGCAGTCTAAAATTTGCTTTACAACACCTCATCTGCTGAGGGTTTGTAGCATTGGAATAGAGGCTATTGTCCATATCGTATAAGATTTCCATTATTTGACAGATCATAAGAAAGTAGGGCAATGTAAACAAAAACATTTTATATCCTTCCACCACCATGTGCTTTCCAGCTGACAATCAAAACATGTCAACAGTTAAGGTATAGTATCGTTGCAATAGAATCCAAAGTGTGTTGTGATTTTGTTTTGGTTATTTTTAGATCTTAGACAAGTAAGGTAATTTGTTTTCAATACTGACTGCACAAGTCTTAGGCTACTTGGATTAGGTAGGCAATTTTAATGGAAAATTATTTCATATTGCAGCAATGGATAGCCTAATCTTCAGTAATTCAGTTAATATAATAACACAAAATTTTACATAATTTATTGTATATTTTCCTAGGTATGCTCAAAATTGTAACATTTAATGGGATTAGAAAAAAAACTTGTATGGGTAACTTATCTATTTTTTTTATTTCAACTTGACACCTAAAAAGTTTAAATAATAGTAGCTTATTTGGTTACAACATACTGAAGTTGCTAGAGCATACGACAGTGTAAACAAACATCTTTAAACGAAAAATATGTGTGTATAAAATAGGCCTACCTACATGAAAGCATTAATTCAATTATTTTTCTTGTTGCCTTCAATTTGGTTCTGCACTATAAAATCGTAAAGTAGCAGTTTAAGTTTCATGTAGCAGACTATCGAAAAAACTTACCTTTTGTGGATAGGGAATACCTTCGAAATATCAATGTAATTATCAAAGTTGTGTGACTCACAAAACTTATATTAAAACAATTTTTCAACATATTTGCTGTAGCCCTAGACTACATAGCAAAAATTTGCACTCTTACAACATAAACTGAAATAATATATCAACAAAAAGCGTAAGTAATAAACAAAATGGGTAGGACTAATGCCCCAAATCAGCTTTAAATCTTTTGGTAACACATGATTAAACACATACACTTTAATGGCCGGGAAATAGATACGCTTAAGTTTTCTGACATTTTCTTTTGGTAATATATAGGCCTACATTTTTGCAGCTGACTGGCACAAAATCTCGCATGGACTTGATAGCTGTATATATAAAAACACAGATTTTTTTCGTACAAAAATAGTTTGAGTCGGCAATTTGAAAAAAGCATGTTTACATACGCGCCTACAACAAGAACTGTACAAATATAACACAAATTCTGAAAAAAGCATGTTTACATGCGCGCCTACAAATATAACACAAATTCCGTTAAAATAAAAGGTAGGTAACATTTTTTTTTGTCTGTAGCACTTTTCTCTGAAAGAATTAAGTTACCTGCTTCTTACTTAGAGATTGTTTTTTGTAGACATGCCTCGAAGCTGCAAAGCTGAACGTTTTTCCAGTTCCCTCTTCCGAAATGCGTCTAAAATATCCCATGTTGTTGGTGATTACATGCCACGTATTTTAATCCCTGCATTGCAAGATATTAAATATATGCAGAATTTATAATAACAGCTTCATAGAAACAAATCACAAACACACACAAACACACGAGAAGCTTACGTAATGGCATCCTTTGTTTTGGTTGCTGGTACAGGTCTGTTGATAATGGTGCGATTGTTTGTAAAATAGTTATACAAATCACGCAGTCTGAATAGAATAAAATAGTTAACTGACTAATGCTGGATACATAAACGTGTTAATATGTTACAGTTCCTCCAAAATGCTTACTTATTTTTCACGTATATTACACATTACTTTCACTGTCGGCGATGGAAGTTAACCGATTTGTTGATCAGGGCTGCCACTACTGCTTCATCAGGTCATACGATCACGTCCTGTTGTTTTAAATGGTATGTTATTCTGCCACGTGTTTGGCACGTGTAAAAAATATTGGTAGCAACTGCTGTCAAAATACGCAATTCTTACATGGGATAGACAGTAGATATGTTTCTTTCAAACCACTGCTGGCATAGAACCACTGTGATAATACATTGACACATGCACACAGCATCTGACACAGTGAAGATGCCACCTCATCCTGTCCTACAGTTTTCTTACCTCTTACATTAATCCTTCTCATTCTAGTTAATCCCCACACATACCAATGTACTCAAACATGACTCTGAACATTAATTAACACCTGTGAATCTTTCCTTTAATTATCTTTCTGCTCCAGCAAACCTCTGGCAAGGAAATGTATGTTACGTCATTACGCCTAGGGCTGCCTGGAAGCATGCTACCTGCAGCACAGAGAAGGACAAAGGAGAGGGTGTGATCCACCCACTTCACACACGCATCGCCTATCACAGAGGACCACCGCGAAGAAGGTATAAAACATCTCGCTAGAGTTGTACAAACTAGTTGTTTGTCGAGGCAAGAAACTCACCTTGCTCCCTCCTACCAGTTCCGGCAAAGAGACGATCGTCAACCGTCGCTACAGCAATTTTAATTACTAGGGATACTGTTCTGCTTACCGGTAGATTCTTCTATGCCATTGACATACCAGCAACTCGGCTAGGAAGATCGTAACCGCGGACACCTTCCTGTAGCGTCACTTAGTTTCGTGAGCTCCCTGCACCAGCCAACTGCTCAGCTACACCAACTTACTAGCCAGTTCCTGAGACATTGAGTACAATTTCCACTCTCCCCACTGGAACTAGTGCTCTCCGGGCTTTTCCGCAGACACGCCCTTCAGGCCAGACAGACACGGGTGGTTTATTGGGCGTTTCACCATTGAAACCAAGCTTCTATGACCATAAAGTTTTTATTGTTTTTTATCTCCCTATTTTTGGCTCCCTCATTTATCCTTCCGTTTCGTAAGGCTCTTGTTTCCTGATATCTCTTTGGCTTGCCCCGGGAATTTGTTGTTTCTGTTCTCCTCAAATCTTTAATGTTCTGGAGATGCCTAGCTGCACACTTACCTTACCTTTTAAGACATTCTGGAGGCAGCACCTTGCCTATGCACCTCTCTGGCAGTGACCAGGTATTTTTGACTTTTGATTGGGTGAAGTTTTTAAACAGGCACAGGAATGTGCTGTTGCACTTCTAATGCTCCTTCACAAATGGGCCTATCTCAACACCAACAATAGAAAGCTGCTGCATATAAGCCTTATGTGCCACATCAGAAACCCAAGTGGATAAAGATACTGAACCCTTTCTCAACAATACCGTTATCCTCTACCCTCACACCTATCCTACCAGGCTATGTCGAAATGCTCCGGTAGAAACTTAAGGCCAGGCGAGAGTCTGCAGAGCTAGTTCAGAAGGCTCTTGATGTCAGAAACCCTGAGACTGGGCTTATTGGATCCAGAGGGAAGTAGACTATGCTGCTAGAAGAGGCACTCCCCTCAACAGCCATGCGATTGTACGGCCAGCCCTGCAATCTGTCAATGGTTTCTCTACCTCTCTTTCTTCCTTCACATCCCCAGATCCTTTCTCGACCCTTCCCTCACTATCTATCGAACATCTGATGCAACTCGCAACCTCAGTGCCTTTGTGCATTTCCATCTGGGGAATCATTAACCCATTAACCCATTGTTGGAACTTCACCGCTCCACCCCCAGTTTCCTTATAAGAAAACACAACCTTATGTGAATCACTAAGTTTCCCACACTACACAACTAGACATCGGGAGATTCAGATGAGGGTAAGGAACAGAGACGTCTGGAAGCAGGTTAGCACCTGGATTGAGGTACCTGCGACGCAACCACTGAGCACTTCGCCAACTACTTTGGTGTCAACACGAAATGAATAACTTTTTACTTGCTTCTTGTCTCTGTTGGGCAAAGCTTAAAAGACCTGCCTGATGGAGAAGTTAGTGATGGGCCGAAACTGGTAATTTTTATAATCAATTATGTTTCCGATTTCCGAGGAAAGAATTGATTAATCATGTGTTTTCCGAGTACTCATTTCTCAAAACATGTTCATGCTTCTCGATTACGGTAAGCGTTGGGGATCCTCTTTTTTTTTTAACTGTTTGATAGTACTGTTCCCAGAAAAACGTTGATCGTGTAAGCAGATACCTGGCGCACAACATACTGTCGCGTGGTAGAGAGATAACTACAAAAAACAAACTGGGCACGTTTGCGTAGTACAATATATCAGTATCACAGATAGCTTCCAGGCTGTGACTAATGTCGGCTTATTTTACGAACATATCAGCAGACTTATGAGTAGTAATCGTTATGTGTTATATTCGTCCATTGCCTTGTGTGTGTTTTCCATATTTTAAATCGTCAGATTGCAAGAGATCTATTATCGTGTAAAAAGTATTTATTTTTGTATGTGTATATACTGTACCTTTATATAATCAAGTGCTTGCTCCACTCACTCATCAACGCACAGCCCAAACTGCTGGACCTAGAAACATGAAATTTTCAGCGAAGCTTCCCCTCACGGCGTAAGTACCCACTAAGAAAGGATTTTTTGAAAATTGAATCATAGTTATTTGAATTGTGGCTATTTGATAGTTTATATTTTCTTAGGTTTCTCTGATGTAATCCTCTTCAATATTTTTTATTTCAAGTTTTTTTGACTGTCAGGTATAGTAATTGTAATTTTATTGTTTTGGCTATAACCTCACATTGTGTTTGTCTACCAGTTGAATGTTGCAAACTTCTGTAAATTTCCTACTTTGTTAAACATGTACAAACTCCCAATTTCACAAATCCGAACACATGTGTAAAAAGGATACTAATAAATTAAATCAAAATCAAATAATGGTTGAAAAGAGGCAAAATGCTTTATCACGAAATTCTCGATAACTCTCTAACCTGATGATATATTGTTAATTTTTACTTCAAAACATTGCCTAAGCAAATGCATATTTAATAATTTTTTGATTTTTCGAAATTCAGAAATTAAGGAGGCAGAAAGCCATTAAATGTTTTCAATAAATCCTCTATTTCTCTTAACCCACTAAAGATATCGAGTGATCTATGCATCAGAATAGTGCTCGTGTAAATGTCTAAAAAGTGGTTTTAGGATTTTTCAAAATTCGTCCTTGAAAGCCGGTAAAAATGAAACGTGTTTTCAATTAATCATCCGTATCTCCCAAATCATTTGAGATGTCGAGGTGGTTCTTGCTTTAAAATCAAGCCATCAATATGCTCTGTGATTCAAAAAGTTGCGTAAGTAAATATCTAAAAAGTTATTTTAGGGTTTATCGAAAATCAAAATTTAAGAGGGTGAAAAGCTGGGAAATAATTTGTTGGAGATAATGAAACTATTCTGACAAGAAATCGACATGCTCTTTTCTTTAATGTTTGCGCTTGTAGTAATATGTACAAACCAATTTAATGTAATTCGCAAATCTAATATATGCAGATAATATAGTAACACCATCAATTAATACGTAGTTAAAAGTTAGTTACTCTTTTCTATAGTACACGTGGGTGAAGCCACAATGGGACTGCTAGTGTATGGATACATAAGTATATTACAATTTTTGGATTATTTAAATTTTATTTAATCTCAGCAGTTTTTAATTTTTTTTATTTGTGTATAGGAAACATTGTAGCCTATAACGTAGTTATTTGGTGCGAATTATTTCAGTTCAGGAAGTCGGTTTTCCTATAAAAAATAAAACCATTTTATGTATGCAATTTTGGAGTTTGACATGCAATTCAAAACACTACGAAAATTTAAAATATTTCATTACAGTAAAGAATAGTCACAATGTATGTCTACAAAACAAACCATATCTCATACAAATAAAAATTGTTAAAACAACCAAAATTTTCTGTCAAATGCCTCCTTGATTAGTTTTTATATTTTAAAAAATCCAAATTGGTCATTGTTTGATTACCTATCCTGGACATTACTTTTATGCAAATGATTTTTGTCTACATTAAGAAAAAATAAATTTTCAAAGTATTGGACAGATGAAACAGTTTTTCAATGAGCATTCTTGCTATTAAGCAATGCGAGATGATAGCGTGACGTTGCGAGTGACATTGCCTAGCATAGAGAGAGCTCATCATAACTGGAAAGAGAATCGAGTGATTTATGTTAGTACTCGGAATGAAAGTGAGAACTCAAAACCTGGTAAAGCGATACCTCAATCAGAAAGAGGAACGAGTGGTTAATGTGAGTACTCAGAATCTGAGTGACAACTCGGAACATGGTAAAGCGAGACGGTAACCTGAAATAGAAACGAGTGACGAGTGGTTTGCGTGTGAACTCGGGAAGTAGTATAGACTAAATTTACTGGCTAGTGTACAATTTTGATAAGATGAACAGCGTAGGGTGTGATAAAAAAAATTAAGGCGACATGGTGAGTTATTTACTTTGCTTTGCGAGAAGGAGAGAAAGTGTAAAAAACGAGTGATTAAATAGATTTCAACACGCAAGAATCGGAAAGCGAGAACTCTAAGAAGAATCAAGTACTCATTTTATCACTCGATTCTGCCCAACACTAGGAGAAGTAAGTCATCCGTGTACCAAGTTTTACCCGTATTGGGCAGGAAATGCTAGGCATAAAGGCAAATGCCAGTTAATGCCTTATGCTTACAGTAGAGTTGTGTAGGTCCGGATGGATACAGATTCACAGAACCAGATCACTTGTTGGAGTGGTGGATGTACTTGCGCAGTATAACCTGACGTGGCAGGTGATGCACTAGTGGAAGGAAGATAGAATGGAAAGAATTGAGACACGTCATTCTGTGCAAAGTGGAAGAAGGAGGAGTAGTAACAGACAAGAAAATGTAGAAGTAGGCATGAATATTAAAGAAGGGAGGGGAAAGGTGGTCGCGCTGCTGTCCTGGTAGGGGTGGAATGGGTAAATTACCTTTTTTTATTTTATTCTTATTTAAAAGTACATTAAACTTAATGAATAACGGTACCACACTTTCTTTACCTGCATCTGTTTTGACTCTAGAAAAATGCAAATGAAAAGAAAGTTTATTTTAGCTCTGTAAAAATGAGTGCCGCCATGTTGATGTCCCTGTGACGTCATTGGACTTGTTATTGCATGTCTGTTTATTCTAACTCTGCAACAGCAACTTATGTTTAGTTCGTGAAATTGAGTTAAATCTAGTTGTTTATGTGACAAGAATGGGTATGGCGTGAACTCCAATGAGTTATAAACGTGTAATGTAGCTCCTTTGTCAGCAATTCAACTGAATTTACGCCAAATGCAATATTTACTACAACACCGCGTGACAAAACAAGACGGACTCAGTGTGGTTTGTACCAGACCAGACCTAAAACGGTCTGCTGTTAGCGACAAACATACGGTTTATGTATTCAGTGGTTATTTCAGTGTATTGTGTACAGTATGACATGGTAGGCATAAAGTAAGTACTTTTAATTTAAAAGTTGCAACCAAATCACGAGGTATGTTCAATACACTGTATTTTTGCTGTTCCACAGTGCGGTAGCCCTACCTGTTGAAACAACTTAGCCAATAGACGAGCTCAAGGTACCCGTGATTGGCTGATAATTAGATAGGTGGGCTGGGTCTTGCAAAATTTGTTAACAGATGGCAGAACAACAGGCTGCAACTATCAAGGCCTCTCACTAGAAACGTAAAAATTGTTTGGAGGAAAAAGTATTTTTAATAGAAATATTAATCTTTTATATTATTTTCTCGATTTGCGCAGCCATAATGCTCCATCACCAGTCTGTAAGAGCCAAGTTTGCTTAAACACATTCCAAATATTAACTCTGTTCACTTCTTAGATGCGTACAAACTTTATTCTGTTAATTATTTAAACTAAAATGTATTATACTTGACTAGATCAGAAAGAATAATATTAATTCATAGTAAATTATCAGTCCAGAATTTGAATTTAAGTGATATAAACTCAAACCTAACACTAACACATCATAAAAATAATTGAAATGTACTGTCTTCACTCCTGTCAACTCGGTGCCAAGTGTCAGTCAAATCTTTGTTTTTAATTTAAAATTCTGTGATTGTACATGCATCCCGAGTTATCTTTTAAGTAACCGGAACCATTAAATTTAATCAATTTTTAAATCTGTGAGAAATTCTCAAAAGATATTTTATGCATGGCGAACGGCGGCAAACGAAAACAACTCTCCAGTTTTGCCATACACGTGTTAGCCAATGAAAACGTGTTTTCAATGTTTACGGTGGCGTTTGAAAATACTGCATTTTTAAAGCTCAATAACTTGAAAATTAAAATGTGCAAGGAATTATTACTTTAAGTGGTTAGATTTAGAGCGAAAATAAGTCGGAAGAATCATGTAAATTTTAAATTGTTTTTTTAGGTACTATCACCATTAAAATACGTTGGAGCTGTTGTGATCAAATCCAACTTGTGTACCAGCTCCAGCTCCACGGCAGACCTGGAATTGGACTGCTTTGCTGTTAGTGTTGTAATTGTGAATACAAAGTTATCTCAGTACTAGCACTTCAAAATTTTGACCAGCATTGTAAAGTGATTCCTAATTTCACTTCTTTTTGAATGTGGCATTATGAATGGTCTAGAAACAAAACTTGTATACGTACACATGTTGTGCCAATAAGAACTCAATGAGTACAAATGATGGAACTTTAGCATCTAATTACACCCTCTTTTTGTGTCGGAGGTTAAAAATATTTTGGAACATTATGTATGCATGACATATAGCCCAATTGTAATTGGAAAAAGTGTAAAAAATTTCGGTCCATTCACCCTGTTCGATAGAAATCTTACTGTCCAGCAAAGAAAAGCTTTAAAAAATGTACATTACATGTTACTAATTTTTTTTGTAATACATTTTTCTTTGAGAATAATTTTATTTTCGTTAGTAACTTTACCATAAAGTTAAGCAAAGAACTATATCAACTCTAGATACAAAGCTATTTTTCCATTCAAATATTCTTTGCTGCAAGAGTGTTGGTATTGTGGCAAATAAAACTATTTTTGGAGTTCACTTAATTTTTTTGGGAAAATTTTGTACAAAATAGAATGAGAATTATAATAAGTCATACGCACATAAACCACAAACTATTGTCAGGGCTGTTGTGGCTTCCCTGCCGATGCCACAGTCTCTTGTATGTAAAGGAACTTGATCTTATCCTATATAGCAGGGTTGTATGTTGTGTTACACTGATACAAGGTTGGCATCTCGTGGGGTTGCGTTGCTCACTTATCTTCTGTTTTCGTTTGGCTTGGCAGGCAGTGCGCATGCGCGTGTGTGTCTTGCTGGCGAGGCAGAGGGAAGGGGTAGTTGACTGTCAGCTGCGGGCATGCAAGGTTGTGCCTGGCTCTTTGAGGTTGTGCCTGGTTATGTTTAGAAACATTAATTGTAGAATTCAGTGATGTATTAACGTTGACATTGGGAAAATGTGAAATAATGCCTATTGAGATTTTTATATATGATGACAACCCTATTAAGTGTCCCATACCAGTGTTCTCCCCCCAAGCTAGAGGCGTTTAGGACGATCATTGATGATTTGGAAAAGGAACAGATAATTTTTAAGAGCTTGTCTCGATATGCATCTCAAGCATTCCTTGTGAAGAAAAAAGAAGCAGGGAAATACAGTTTAGTTGTGGATTTTTGTAAGCTAAACCAGACAATACATGTATGCCCCTTCCCAGTCCCTAATATTGATGTGTTGTTTCAACAATTGTTCCAGACAACCTATTTTACAGTTTTTTACTTGAACTCGGCCTTCCATCAATGTGTTCTTGAGCCAAGTAGCCAAAAGTATACAGGATTCATTTCCTCATTGGGGGCACTATGAGTGTAGGCGTGTCCCGTTTGGAGTTAATTTCGGGGGTCAATGTTTGTCGTGCATCCTTGGTCACTTGTAAGCAGATTCTCAATTTAAATTTGTGATTTCCTTCCTTGATGATAGTTGTGTGTTTTTTAAGAACTATGAAGAACATCTTATTCATGTCCGTAAGTTGTTGGAAAAATTGTGCTTTGCCGGGTTTACAGTAAACCCAGAGAATGTGCACTGGGCGAAAAGACAGATAAAGTTTTTGTGATTTATTGTAAAGAAAGGCAAGGTATTGATGAATCTGGAGAGGACTGCTCCGATAGTTAATTTCCCTTGTCAAAAAATGCCAAAGGGGTTAAGCGGTTCCTGAGGGTGCTACTGTATTTTTCAAAATTCATCCATGGATATGCTGAGTGTTGCGTACCATTAAATTATTTGAAAAGGAAGGATGTTGAATTTATGTGCAGAGAAGAACAGGAGACCAGCTTTAGGAAGTTGAAGCATGCCATATCACTTCCACCAGTTTTGAATGTGCCTGTTTTTGCGAAGCATTTCATCTTACATGTGGATGCGAGTAGTTTAGCTCTTGGAGCGGTGCAGTGGCAGAGGAACGGTGGAGAAAGGTAACCGGTGGTTTTTGCTAGCAGGACACTTACTTGTACGAAGCAAGCTTACAGTACATATGAAAAGGAGGCTTCAGCGTGCATTTTTGGTATGGAAAAATTCAGTTGTTATTTAGAGCACGCAGAATTTTACTTACTGACATTCAGGCGCTTACATGGTTTTTTCCCATCCAAAGCAATTAGGAAAAAAGGCCACTAGATAATGTGATTAACAAGATTTGGGTTTAAATTTATTCATGTTCCCGATAAGGAAAATAGATTAGCAGATAGGTTGTCGAGAATGTATGATGCAGAGTTTGAGGTAGGAGGGGAGAGAGAGAGAGTTACGAAGGTTGAAAGTTGTGATGTGCTCCGTCTCATTCCAGAGAGTTTTGTGGATATTGCTCACTGGCAGGTGGAAGATCTGGAAGCAGTGCAGTTGGGAAAAGATATAGAGGATGGGAAGGGTAGACAATGTAAGACAGTAAAGGGTGTTATTTATTTTGTTAATGAGCAGGGATAGAAAAAGGTATTGGTCCCCAAGTCTATTAGGCCTATGATTTTTAGATGTTTTCATGATTATCCTGTAGGAGTCCGTATGGGCATACAAAAAACTGAGCTCAACATCAAAAGGGATTTTTTTGTCCGGAAATGCGGCACAATATTCAACATCATGTGTGGTCTGGTTTTGAGTGCTAGTGCTCCACGCAAGCCTTGAATACCAAAGTGTGGCATTATGCAGCACAGACAGCCCTACGGGTTTGGGATAGGCTGGTTTTTTTTAATATCTTTGGACCGTTGCCACGTTCCAGTAGTGGAAAATTTTGCATTTTAGTGATGGTGGACAGTTTTTCGAGATTTGTAATTGTCGAGACACTGAGAGAGATAAAGGCCTCTAGTATTTGTACCAAATTGGAAAATAATTTTTTTAAAATCTTTGCTATGCCCGATAAGTGATAAAGCTAGTTATTTTTTCGGCAAGGCATTGTGTGATTTGTGTTTTAATTGGGGAGTCAATATATTCCACAGTAGCCCTTACTACCCGTGTCCCAATCTAGTAGAGCGTCTTAATATGTCTATAAATAAAGCAAGCATTAACTATCATTTATCGTAATAATCTGCGAGGTTGGGATGAATACTTGCCACTTCTTAATGTTGCATGGAATGACTTTCGTCACGGTGTCACAGGGAAATTTCCTCGGTTTCTAATGTTTGGTAGGGAATTTCCTCATCCTCTTATGGGTTTGTGGAGGCTTGATGCGGGTTGTTTTGATGGATCGGAGCAGGGACTTACTGATGCCTGAAGGGAATGCTACCAATCTATTTTAAAGAATCAAGAAGATGTAGCTGAGAGGTATAATCAGGATAGGACCAAGTGTCCTTATAAGGTTGTAGATTTGGTTTTGTGTAAAAGGGTCTCTCAAAGTAAGAAGGTGGATTTTGTATCCTCTAAGCTCTGTTTTGCCTATGATGGCCCGTATGTCATCCTACCTTTCTCTACCGAAGTGTAAATTTGGGAGACCTGTCATCTAATGTGTTGGTAAAAAAGGCACATATTACTGCTTTGAAGCCGTATAAAATTGATACCAATGGTGTGAGTCATTAGGAGTCTGTAACCTTTAGGCTTTACCATGCTCCAGTGTGTTTTGAGTAATCTTGGGTCTTTTGCTTACTGTTCTTTCTTCACATTTTTTTGTTGAAGTTTATGGGGTGAATTTTGAGTTATTTCGGGGTTTTCTTGTTCACGTATCTAGTTTTTTGTGAATGGTAAATGCCTACAGGATTACGTATCTTCTTATGACTGATGGAGTAAAGTGATATGGTCTTTTAAGACTATACTGGCTCTGTGGAAGTGAGTTTAAAAGGAGAGTTGTGGCATTATTGCCGTTGTCATAGTCTCTTGTAAGTAAAGGAACTTGATCCTATCCTATATAGCGGGGTGGTAAGTGTGTTATGCTGGTACGAGGTTGGCATTTTGCGGGGTTGCATCACTCGATTGTCTTTTGTTTTCATTTGGCTCGGCAGGCGGCGCACATGCACGTGTGTGTATCTGGCCGGTGTGGCGGAGGGAAGAGAGAGTCAACTGTCAGCTGCGGGCGCATGAGATTGTGCCATGTTATATTGAGAAGTAAGGCAGGAAGGGACCTAGGGTGAAGACAGGTTTAGCCTGTATGGCTGTAAACATGCAATACGTTGCACGATTGTTTGCTGACTTATAACTGGCAATAAACAAAATGATTAGAGCGCACGCTAAAGTTGTTGAAAGTTGTGAGTGTCGGAGGGTCATTTTGTTGCTTGCCCGATAATTTGCCGTCATTGTGCAGTAATTCCTGGACACAATGTCTGTTAATGGTGTAAAGTTCGTATGGCAGGTTGGAATGAGGACAGCTATTCTGCCAGCCTATAGCTGTTAATTGTGTCGCAAGTTTCTGTGGAAGATGGTGATTTACATAAAACGTACTGCATATGTGCATGAGTTTTGCAAGTTGCTCGCTGTTATGTGCAGTTTGGATGGATTGTGTTGAGACCCGTCAGATGTGACGCACTTGGTCAAAAGCTACCATTCTTCAGTCTGAGGTAGGACAAGTTGTGAGCAAATTCATGGCAATTGTGCTTAATGGGGATTGTGATAATCCATTCTGTTCTTGAAAAGTATTTGTTTTGTAATTATATGTATTGGTTGTTAATTTATTGGCTCTAAATTGTGCCTTTTGGATGTTACTGCAATATTTGGCAAATATTCAAATTTCATGCTCAAATTGGGTATATTGCTTGGGTGAACTGAACAACCACATTTCACGAGAGACTGGATATTAAAAGGTGGTCACAAAATGGTTATAAATGTATGTATAATGCAACCTGGCATACTCTGTTTTAAGTATTTTTTTATGGTTGTATTGGAGTTTCAAGAAGTTGTAATATTTTTGTAGGATTGAGATTCAAGCGTATTTGTGTTATTTGAATTTTTTTGCCTTTCGATTATGCTTATCAAATTTGTTTTGTGCTTTTGCACAGCTTTGAAATCTTAGGCTCTTGGCCTTGTAAGTCTTTATATGAAGTATTGTTAGCAAACAAGTTTGGTAGTTTGCGTGTTATTTCAGAGTTTACCCTTTCTATAGGAGGTGTTGAAATAGTGGAGAGTGGCTATTTATCTTTGTCTGTTATTAAATTTCCTATCCATCATATTCAAATATTAGTTGCCTACTGTTTAGTTGAGCTGTTGTTATGCTCTCGAGAGCTAATGTTGAGGGCCTGGAGGGTGTGGTAACAGTGTAAGTGCACTGGCGTAGTTGTTGCGCTCATGGCCAGACTCATTAACTTGTGCAATCCATGTTCACCTGCGGATTTGGTATTGTTGTGACCAGTTCCATCTCCGTTTCTGTGCTCGGAACTGGAATTGTTACTAACAGTTCCAGCACCCGTTTCCTGCTTCGAACTAAGCAGCTGCTTATAAAAAAAAAAGTTATAAGTGTTTTCACTACTACATGTGATCTTTAAAATGTTACATAGTATAGTCTGTTAATTGTTTTATAGGCATATTAATGTGCAGGTTTCTCAACAAGAACAGATCTCATAAAAGTTATGTACAACTAGGCTTTGACAATATGTAAACTGTTTGGTTTTTGGATGGGGGAATGTGAGGGGAATCAGCATCAATTAGTTTGCTGATTGTTTCTTATTATGGTCAGTACATATTTAAATTTTATGAGAGCTGCACCACGAACCCTTTAGCATTCAACCACAGCCTTCCAATGGGTCTGACTAACACAGATCCAGGAACCAGTGTCGAAGAGCTAGATGTGGATTTGGATCCAGATCCTAAAAGTACCCAAAACTACCCACCTCTAGCTTAGAGACAATCAAGCATGTTGTGAGTGACCACAAGTCAAACATCAAAAAATAAACAGTTTCCGGAATAATTCTTTAGCAGATGTAGGCATGTGTGCAAGTACTGATTTTGTATCAGTTGTCTTGATAGACACACCACTTAAAAGTCAATTACGAACTTTGTCAAGCTCAGGAGACCTGTCCGGCTCTTGCATAGTTTGTAAACAGTTGTAGAGACATCATCTCACAGCTATAGCACTCTACAGATCCTATTTCCTTGCCACACATCCAAGACTCATTGACTGTGACAGGAGAAGGTGTCTTATGTGAATAAGGCAGCTACAGTGATGTACATCACATTCATTAATTGTCAGCAGAGTACATTACACCTGTGCTAGCTAAGCTGCCACTCTCTCCCTCTCGTATCCACTCCATGCCTTCTTTTGTGCTCCCGTGACATTAGCCAGAGGCCACCTCTACTGTCTCAGGAGTGTAAAAGAAGAGTCTCAGATGCATGGGTGTGTTGCTGTACTGCCAGCTGAACACTTCAAAAAAATCGTGAGACTGTTTTACATTCGTGAAAAGAATGCCAAACTGATAATCTGAAAACAGGGTAGTCTGAGCACAACAAATTGGGAGTGTAACTGTACTTTATTCCAGTAGTTACAGGTAATGTTTGGTTTTTAAGTGTGTGGTTTGGGTTCTTACAGGTGAGAATGATGCCACGTGGTTTATTGACTTAAAGTCTGGTGTTGGAACTGCTGGAAGGGGCAAGCCACCATCCACTCCAGATGCCACGCTCACAATGAATGCCAAAGACTTGTTTGAGATGTTCTCTGGTAAGTATGTTTTTACTAATTTATGCTACACCAACACAGTTCTTATTATGTCTTAGCTATTCTAGTTTATACAAACTCTATATATATGTTATCTCCTTGTGATGTACCAACTAGGGTATGTAGTGCTACCATGATCACAATATTTGACGTGTTACAAACTTCAGACTGGACTGTTCACTAAGTCAACACAGAATTATAACAAAAGACTGCCAAAAATGTATTCACCGTACATTATATTAAACATAATTTTCAAATGCACAAGAAATAACTAAACAACTGATTACAGTTGATAACTGTTTCTACGACAACAACACAACTACACAGTGTTCGCAATCCCCATAAAAAAATTAATAGTTAAAAGTTTTAAAATGGAAAGATTTTACATAGGAAGTTCAAGCAGAAAAGTTTATCCAAAAATATGTTTGATTGAATGCACCAGTAATATAAGTGGTTGCTATAATTAACTAAGCCGCAGCTGTAAAAATTCAATGAAAACTTTGCGAAAACTACTGCTAGAATACACAGAGGGCACGCACCTGGTGAGTTAGGCTGAAGGGAAACCCCAGGTAATAAGACTTGAATGTTAAATAACAAATGGCCAGAAGGCTTGCTAACAGTTTACAAATCACCAAATTGTTAAAAAGTAGTGCATTTACACCAAGTAGGTGGTCACCTGGAATTAACAAAAATATATAAGTGTGAGTTGTGAACAGAAAGCTGAAAAGAAGCTGTACAAACTTAAATTTTAAGCTGATAATTTGTTTTTTATGTAATACAATAATCTCAAGTACACATATAAACTGTCTGTAGAGAATAAAGTGCTCATATACTGAATGACATTAAATGCAAATGAGTTTCAAAGAGAAAATAACACGTGTATCAACTTTAGAATACAAAGATAAGGTAACCTGGTTCAATACGAGACAATAGTTAATGGTGAAAAAGGATCATGACAACAACAAAGGCCAAAGAAAGTCTCAAAAGGATATTTATACACCATGCTAATACAGTCAACACTCGATTATACGACCCCGGGAATAACGACTCTCTCGACGTAACAACCCTTTTTCCAGGAACCGTAAAAAAAATTTTCTACATTTTTTAATTCAAAGAAAACAGCAAAAAATGGTGTTGCATTTATCATGTCCATAAATGGTTGCAGTTGTTTCTTGAAAACTGTACTGCTGCACACTGCGTGTTTGTTCTAAAAATGTACGTTGCTGTCCCTTCCGCGCGACGCGATGGCCAGCCGGCCCGAATGCCCCTTCCCAACCCCTGGCCGGTCAGCGACCCGCCCGCCTCTTTCCCTCCACCGGCCAACCACTCCAATAAGACCGTTCGCTCACCTCTTCTTTATCATGTGTGCGCTGTAACTTTTTTGCCACCGATTTCTTGTGCCCTTGGATACGGTAGGCTGTCTTTGTGCCTATGATATTACGATTATATGTCGTGTTTATTTAAGCTTTATTACGTTTCCTGTTTTCTTAACTAAGTGCTACTAAATATAATTACCATCATGTCATTTAATGATCTATACACAATAATGTTTATAAATCATTCTTTTCACAAGTGAAAGCAGGACAGTTCATATTGACACTACCAAACGTCGCGTGCATGTCTCAGATATGCGTGGCATCCAGTGGTAGGACGCTTGACAACAGCGCATCTTGTGTGTCACTAGCTCACAGATGCGCTCGCGCCCATACACGCACGCAATCGGCTCAACCAAAAATAACAGCTGTGGATACACTTGTATACGTCTGTGAAAATAACATATGAAACAGTATTGTGTAGGTTTAAAGTTGTTCTGTGAATGTGTTATCGAAGTTTATTAACAATGATCAACATCTTGATGTTTGTAATTGTTTACTATTGGTGAGAAAATTGAAACTGAGTATGAAATCTCTCTCCATGTACATTGCTGAAGTGTGTAAAAAATCTTGCACAGAGTAGATTCATTATACAAGCAGATTATTTTCACACGGCCGGCGCAGCTAAAGAAGTGAAAGAACTGCAAGCAAAGGAAGTAGTGTTATCATCACGTCCCATCTGCTTAGCGAGCTAGCATCAGGAGCTTTGACTAGGTAGTAGTCAGTGTGACACAAGTGACATAAGTTTGACACGTCGAGTATGCTGTTTTTTAACTAACCAGTTTCCAGATAGGTCCCTGCGCACACAAATTATCGTACATGTGTGTGTGGTCGCTCGCTGCCAAGACAAGGTCCCAGGACGCAAACAGCTTTCTCAGAACATATGTTGTGCCAACTAGAATTACCGTTGCCGGTAAAGTTTGGGCCTAATATGTCGAAGAAAAGTCTTAGGCGTTAACCATGCTGTACATTCATTCAGAATGTATGTGCCTGTTGAAATAAATTACTATTTCAGTCTACAACATTGTGATAGTACATTGTAAATAGTTTTGAAACGCAGACATTGCTGGCACTTAATTTACGTTGACGACGATATTCATGTTTCACTATCATGAATTCATGCTTGATGTTGAGCTACAGAAAGGTTGTATATGCATGTTCAGAGTAGCATTTATTCAAAATAGTCTTTCTATTGAAAAAATATTACTACTTAAAAACTTTATTGCGGCTTTCTTGCAAATAACTTCCAAAAATGTTTGTTGCGGGTGCAAGAATGTATATTGCCTGTGACGTTTTTGCTTAATTTTGAGCCAAAGAGAGGTCATATATCTGCTCCCAATGTATCTATTTATTAAAAACACTTCACTCTACTGAAAAATATTACTATTTCAATAAACTTTGTTGCAGTATTCTTGCAAATAACTTCCAAAAATGGTAGTTGCGGGCGCAAGAATCTGTATTGCCGGGAACGTTTTTGCTTAATTTTTAGCCAAAGAAAGGTCATCTGTCCGCTTCCAGTGTAGCTATTCATTCAAAATACTTCACTATACTAAAAAATATTACTATTTCAATAAACTTTATTGAGGCATTCTTGAAAATGACATCCCAAAATGGACGTTGCGGGCGCAAGAATTTACGTTATTGGCAACGTTTATGATTTATATTTAAGTAAACAAAGGTCGTAGATCCACTTCAATGGCATATTTTAAAAATAACGCTTTTTTTTTTCCTCAAAATAAATGTGTATAATTTTACAAACGCACGTAATTTTTGCGCTAAAGACGAGTGAACGCTGATTCAATGATAAAAAAACTGTAAATGTCTACATTTTAGAGGTCGGGGATCGCCGAAAATTTGTAAAAATTTTAGTAACGACCCTATTCCTGGTAACCGTGAAGGGTTCGTTAAATCGGGAGTTGACTGCAGCTTCAGAAAAGTACAGGCAAGAATATAAGGTTACACAATTAACTATTGACAGAATTTTACAGCAAAACTGTATCACACACGTATCAGAAAACCATCCAAAAAGGCAAACAAATATACTTTAAGTAGGATATTTTGCCAACTTTAAATAAAAGTATGTCACTATCAGATAATAATTATGATAAAGTTACAAGATCTGTTTGGACGCAATATGTGAACAGTTCGTCGCTCTGTGCGCATGACTGTAAATGAGTGAGTAAAGTGCTGCCCTTAAAAGTACACTCAATATGATACCTAAAGATATTCTAGTCTGATCCTAAGTACAATGAAAAGCTGTCAAATGGTCAGCCAATACTCAAAAAACACAAATAGTAATGCTCCGGAAAAAAAACATGAGCAAACTGACCTGTGAATTAATTACAAAAAAACACCATGATTAAGTGCAACTGTATCGTCAATAAAACAAATAGTAATGCTCCGGGAAAAAAAAACGTGAACAAACTGACCTGTGAATTAATTACAAAATACACCATGATTAAGTGCAACTGTATCGTCATGTGCGACATCACCAAATGTATGGTGATATGTCTCGCAGATCACTTAGCAAAGGCTTAAACAAATTTCTGCTCTAACCAGGGTGTCCAGCGATCTGGAAATTGTGGGAAGTACTGGAATTGTACGTGATTTTTTCAGGGTCGGGAATGTGCTGGAAATGTACTTGAAATTTTTATTTTGTGCGGGAATTTCTTTGCCACCAATCATTTCATTATCCGTCATCAAGAAATCAGACGGTTCTTTGACAGCTGCAATTTTAGTTATTTCTAGGCAAGAGTTTTTCGCAAAACACAAAGTCGCGAATTTTTCAATTTTTATTTAAAATTGCTAAGTTCCATTATTGTGGGCGAAATTACAAAATAAATGTGAAATGTTTAAAACGTTCCGTAGTAAATAACACATTTGATTCGAAAATCATTTGCAAGTGAATTGACAGAATCTATTGTTGACGGCGATAGCTAGATTCGAGTATATTGAAGTAAACAAGATAATGGCAGGCGTATGTTTAGGTTAAGTGAACACGTTTATTTATCCTGTTTTCTCATAGTACTTGGTAATTTTTTATGTTGTTTAACATTGTAATTAATATAGATTGTCGATTGAACATATTTATGCGACAACAAAGATTAAGTACAAATATTGTTGCAATTCCGATGAAGTTGTGATGTGTAATTTGACTGAATTGATGTCTCCCGAAACTGCAAAAATTTTCGTCATGCATCATATGAAAAACCAGGGATGAATGGCAACATGCAGAATTAATTTTATCAGCAGCAAAAACCATGAAAATATCAAGGATAAAAGTGTTGCGCCTGCAAATAGGGAATATAGATGCGAAACATCAATTAATACATTCAAGGTACTTTGGTTATAATTAAAAATTGAAATATTAATCTCGTAACACTTTTTTCTTTTACCAAATATTATTTATGCATATAGTATGTTTTCGTAAAATGAGATGTAAATAAATTTAACTCACAGTTTTAATGTGTTTCAGGACCAAGTGAAAAATTCTGGAGCGTAATATAACCTACTTAATTGTTAAAGTGTATGTACAGTGTTGTAGTGGGGGCGGAGCGAGGCGGTGCGACGCTCCGCCACTGCTCTTGAGGCAGGAGCGGAAGCTCCGCCACTGTTAGCAATTTTGTTATCATTTCTGCCAGTAAAACTGGCAAAATAGCTATATTTTGCACCATCAAACTCAAAGGTCCCCGGGGGAGGACCCCCGGACCCCCCGCTTTAATTGGAGCGGATGGATGAACCAATGGGTCTGAAATACTTAGAGCTCCGGCACTGAAAATTCTGGCGTTGCAACACTGTGTATTTACATTTTGGTCAAGAAACGTGTCTGATTTAAGACTGTATAAATAATAATAAATATACTATGATATTGTACTGGTCACTCATGTTTTATAAATTTTGTCCCACAATTCTTTTCATATGCATTTAGGTGTTGTTCACATTGACTGAACTATCAAATGCAACGAAAGAAGACTTTTAACAATTCAATCAATTTACAAATTTGTGTAAAGGAAAGTATTTTATTTAAATACTGTACTAAATTAATATATTTTACACACCTTCCCCACCTCTCAAAGTTACATAAAAATTGTATGGTTATCATTAGTCTGCTTGGATAACATGAGTTAACACGTTTAAAATACTGTACTGGAATTTCTCAGAAATGTGGGAAATATACTGGAAATTAAAATACCACTTTTGCTGGACATCCTGTATGACTCACATCACTGATCAAAAAAATATTGTGAACTTACGCTAATATCAGTGAACATACTTTAGCATACATAGAGAGAAAGAAGGAGAACAAAAGGTAGCCAGCATGATGCAACCACAACTCGTGGCATTGGCAAGAACAAGAACTCACGGCGTCAAAATGCCCCTACAGGCCCAAGCACGAAACATGCCTAAAAGTCACAAATAACACAGTGCAAATAAAATGAAAGGTTTCCATCATTGCAGAAACTATGCACCAGCAATTCCGCTGAATGTCTGGTTGTCAAATAACAAACAACAAAATTCAACACACATTTTAGCCAGGAAAAGGTTGCAAAAAATGGGAGATAGATTAAATTTAGGTAAACTGTATGGAAGCCGAGAAATTATCAAGTTTACTTACAACACCACTATTCCACAAAGCAGTACCAATACCTTCAGTCTCGTGCCGTCATGCTGCAGAAGAGGAAGGAGGGAAAAACCACCAATTCCAGCCCACTGCTTTCCAGCTAAGCGGCCGATCACAGCTGAGGAGGGGAGAGAAGGGGTGGAGGACAGAAAGCAGAGGGCAGGTGGGAGGAGAGGAAAAGTTAATGCTCTTTGGACGAACAGAATGACAGAACGAAGGGAATGACAGAAAAAATCTCCAGCTATAAGCAAATCCCATCAACTGAACGAGAACAGCAGGAAAACAACTGTGGTTAAAATGACACAGTTTGTATTAGTTGTTATTCATTTTTTAACCAACCTGCTTGGGAATGTGTACAAATTATTGATGTGTGCCACCATGTAAAAGGGCACACATACCCAGTAGTAGAATAAAGCCAGTAATTGTCTTAAAATTTTAATGGAAAGTATTTTTTTTCCCCAAGTTTCTTATCAAAAAATTATTTTTGGTGGATACTCTTGTTTAATTTCGGTAAATATTTGAAAATAACTGCACCACATTCGGCTATAACACATTCAAACCACTGGTCTCTGTAAGGAATAGAATTGTCACGAGAGCACACGTGCTAAATTAAAGCACGATACAGTTACAAAATCTGATAACTACATATATTATGCTAAACGTGACATGACATTCACTTAACTCTTAGTCTTTTTTCTGCTGGCTTGTAGAGTTAACATTTCAGTACTGTTTTATAGTATGTGCTAGAGCATGGCGTTAGAATAAACTGGACATTGCACATTAGCACATTCTGACAAAATGGAGAAACACTATCATGCTGTTGTCATGCTGTTTTGACTTTTAGTGCATACCTAGGGCCCTGATGTTGTTCAACTGCCACAGTCAAGTACGTCATGAGGAACAATTATTAGCACCCTACCCAGGACAGTCTCAAGAGCTATGGGATTGCCATGTTGACCAACAACCTTTGTAACGAGTAACAAAGACGGGAAGGAAACAAACCTGCTCCAATCAGTAGGTTACAGGGGCCAGGAACATGGCATGAGGAACGTGTCAGATGGTGGTTATCAATGTGGTTCTGACTATACTTCAACAAAACAGCATTAGGCAATTCACCAGAGACAAATACATCCAACTGGAGATTTTGATCAGACTGTCCAACAATAGACAGCAAAAGTATAGCTTGGACCCGACCATGAAGTGATGCAAGTAGTTGTTCACTAGGTGTGGACTCCATTGCTGCATCATCAGTTGCTGGCTCAGGAAGCTCCTTGAAGGCAGTTTCAGTTGGTTCAGGGACATCATCGAAGTGCAGCAAGGTGTGGTGAAGAGAAACATTTGTACAACAGGACCATTTCACAGCAGCATGAGGCAGCATAATGACCAGCACAAAGATGGTTTAAGTTAGGCATATACCATTTTCAGAGTTGCCACAGGTCTGGAAATAAAGGAAAACCTGGAAAAGTGAGGGAATTTGCATGTGGGTAGAGAAACCTTAGAAACATCAGGGAAATTGCCTTTGGTGCCTGGAAATTTAAATGTTAAATACAAATTGTAGGCCAAGTGACTCATTTGCAATAATTTTGTAAATGAAAATAGCGTAAATTATTATTGCTTTTCATTATTTAATATTATTTATTTTTCATCACCTCGAAAATAACAGAGTAGGACACAGATACGATGATTTCCAGTAGATTATTCAACATGATTAAATAATATGTTTATCAACATTACTATGTATGAAATACGAAGCTAGCAGAACTGATTGTGATTGTAAACAACTTGTTACCATAACTTTTAACTGAGTTCTGTGTTCTATGTTAAACTTTGTTTAATTGTTTGAATTTTTTTTTTACAAAATAGAAATACCTCTTTGAAATAGAAGCTCTAACTACGTACATCTGTTCACTATAGGCAAATAAACATGATCGTTGTAATATTAACAAAAACCATTTATCACAACCTTGTTGTAATAAATCAGCAGGTGCAGGTTTGGGTGGCCAGTATCTAGATTACAAAACTGTTTCAGTAAGGCAGGAGGTACAGGTTTGAATGGTCAATATTCAGACCACAATCTTATTGTAGTAAGGCAGGAGGTGCAGATTTCATGGTGTCCAGCGATCGGGAAATGCGGGAAAAGCGGGAAATGTACGGGATTGGAATTTTGGCGGGAAATGTACGGGAAATGTACGGGAATTTTCGCGGAACTAGTTTTATTCCGGGAATTTTCGCGAGGTGGAAAAATAAAATATTTGTCTGAAACAATAATTCTTAAAAGTCATTAACATGTCTTTCTGATGG
>PNEQ01036058.1:19386-31971 GCA_003012365.1 Medauroidea extradentata | reverse complement strand
ATAATCCCCTCGCCCACCCCAGGAAAGTGAGCTACGTTCATGCCGAATCTAACTGCTGGCGCCACGTGATGTGGAAGAGTCCCAGACGCCCGCCTACCTGGCGACTGAGTTTCCATATCTGCGTTTTTTGAAACTCGTTATTTTATGTGAACTGAGAGATCATTCACAAAATGTTAACCCACGTGAGGATCATTCAAGATATCACGCCTGCTTGAAGCACTATTTTTTATCACATAACTTTAATATAATCTTCTCCTTTTTCGGACGGACGCCCGCATAATAAACAAATTTCCGGGGCAAGTTACAAGTTTACTGAATTTCGCTCAAACGTGGCACTGAAATAAACTGCATTGTTATTCCTGCTTCGTTCTCACAGAAACTTGAGACAACGACAACCACTGACTATCGACTAAACGAATTAAGGTATAATAAACATGTTTGGTGTTAATAATAAAAAAAAATGGAACTATCATTTCATTAAAAAATGTTTTCATTTAAAAATTATATCGTTATAAGATCAAGAACAATTTTACTACAGAGGAATCTCTATTTAGAAATAACATAAACTGTTAATGCTAATTATAATTCACATTTCGTAAACAAATAATTTTTTTGGTTAATTCATTACGAAAACAATCACGTGTAAGTGGGTACACTCGTTTATCGCACGAAAAGTTGATTGTCTGATTCATCACACGAAAAGGTGACTGCATGCGCGGTTATTTTTATAGTTTTTCTTTCGTTGTTGGTGTGTTTATTTTTGTCTGCATCTATTACTACTTTGGAGCAACAATACAAAATTATTATTATTATTATAGGTCTATAAGCAGCTCTGTCGTGTTAGACATCATCGCCTAATAACATTAAACAGATAACACTAAACTGTTGAGACCAAGGATGTTACTTGTGCCATAAGGCCCGTAGCCCCTCTAAAAATACCAGGTTAAGTAAAACTTGCTCAAAAAATCCTAGAAAAATAACTTGTAGCAAAGAATAAGACAAAGAAATGACAAATAGAAGACAACTTTTGGGCCATACTTTGCAAACAGAAAGAGAGCATGTTCTTATAAAAATATTTTTTTTATTCCATTCCAAAAATAAATATATTGCTCAATACAACTTGTACATAGGTTTTCAACAAACAGGTAATTTACAAACATTTCAATAGCAATTTTAATCTTATGTAATGCCGAAAAGGCCAAAACTTTACATTAACAAGTTTCGTCAACAACGAAAGAAAGGAAGATAATAACCCTAACAGTGCTACCCTAGTTTCCATATGTTTTACAGCATTGTACCCTCGCACGTAAACAGTTTGTCAGAAGGGCCAAAGTGTAGAAGTACTTATCTCCCAGATCTGGGTTCTACGCCGGTATTTATATGTTCCATATCTCCTACCCTTTCCCCACACGAAACACTGAATTTGAGAAGGGGTAAATGTCAATATAGGTTTTCACAAAGCGACCAATTATTTTAAAGTCTTTAAAAAGGCGCATGCGCATCTTCTTTAACGGTGTAGTTTTAAGCACTCGCCGTCTTCCGTCATGAAGGCGCCACCAGGTGTAGGAGAAGTAGGGAGCCAATTAAACTGTGAACTGTGACGTCACTCTAACGTGGTCCCAGGGAGGTCTGGGCACCAACTCCAGCTCACATCCTTTCGTCGAAATTCTTGAAACCAGGTAGCAGCTGAACCCACTGACGGCCCCGCAGGAGACGTTGACGGTGACCATCGCCTCGCTAGTCGCTGCCCGCCAGAATAGGCCGGTAGACACACCGGCCCCATACCAGTGCAGTCATCGATGACGGGACTTTTAGCAGGTAAACAGCAGCGTCCCTTTACTCAGATTGGGGATTTCTTGACGATCTCGAAGGTTTTCATCAACGGGCGACGCAAATATGGAATTTCCTCTGGAACGTGTTACGATCGGGACCAGTTGGGCAGCATGAGACGCGTCGGAGCGTCTCACTGTTTTAGAAAATGTGTTGGAACGAAATAGCCTCGTGATTTTCTACCGTTTCTTTGTATAAACAGTTAAGAAGTGTTTGACGTCGCTTGTTCAACCTTTACCAGTCGAATGTTTCTGGAAATAAATAGATAAAGAGTGAATTTTGGTCATTCTATACAGGATGACTCGGGAGGAAAGGTACATGCTTTGAGGGGTGATAGTACTGGTGATTCTGTACAAAATGTTTCTGATAAAAATATGCCTATTTTTTAACCGTTTCGGAGAAACCGAATGAAAACAACAAGGAACGGGAAATGCGTATATGACGGTAAATCACGATACTGTTATCGTATGTTTTGTTTAATTGTGTACATTTCCTCACAAAACATGTTCAGACACTCCACCACCAACTTCAATGCAATTTGCTGCTCTGATAGACAGCTGCTGTGTTGCTGATCTGAACTCATTAGTACATTGCTTTACTGGAACACAAGCACGGTAAATACCAGCAATAAGTTCCTCTCTTGTGTCCACCCTGCGCGTGTAGACGTCGCTTTTAAGCCAACCCCACACACAGTAATCCAATGGGGTAATATCAGGTGACCTCGGTGGCCAAGCAGTGACTCCATGGCGACCGATCCAACGCCCAGGATACGTTACGTTGAGGTACTGTGTCACTGGCTGTACAGAATGTGCAGGAGCTCCGTCTTGCTGAAAGACGAGTTCTTGTTGCCAAAGGGATATCCTCCAAGTATTCTGGTAAAACGTTTTGAAGAAAATCAAGATATCGTACTCCATTAAGACGATTATCTAAAACAACTAGACCAATGAGTTGGTCATCAATAATACCGCACCACGCGGTAACTGAGAAACGTCTTTGAAAATTCCTTTCTATAGAAGGGTGTAGATTTTCGTCTGCCCATACGTGAGAGTTGCGTGTGTTGTTGATTCCGTTGTAGGTAAATGTTGACTCATCAGTGAACAGAACACGTGGAATTAATCGTTCATTAGCAATGATCCACTGACAGAATTCTTGCCGGTGGACATCATCTCCTTCATGCAAATATTTTACACTCTGCCGATGATATCGATACAGACCCTACTCGTGTGCTGTGTGTATCACTCTTGTTTATGGAATATGAAGTTGAGCAGCAGTTCGTCTCGAGCTAGTTGTTGGGCTGCGTTCTAGTACCTGAAGAATGTTCTCAACTTCATTAAGATCTTGTTATACGGGACGTTCGGACGCAACATTTACGCTGGGAAGCGTACCACGGTCACGCAATCCTGCAAACACCCTGCTAAACACCCTGCTATCTGAAACTCTGCGATTAGGAAATCATCGTTTGTACTCACGAACAGCGGCTCTGGAATTCACATCGGAGAAACCGTAGACAAACCTCATGTCAGCATACTCTGCATGTGTGAAGACCTGTGGCATTTTTGACTACACTGAACTGTATTCACTGTACACGTAACAACACCGTAGTTCCCAATACTAGGGCAAGCACTGTAGGACTGAGACTGAGGTAAACAACTGCACCATGCTTGAGCGCCACCGTGTGGAAATGTGCAAAATTACACACAACATAAGATAACAGTATCGTGATTTACCGTCACCTGCACTTATCCCGTTCCTTGTTGTTTTCATTAGGTTTCTCTGAAACGGTTAAGAAAAGGGCATATTAGAAACATTTTGTTCAGAATCACCAGTACTATCACCCCTCAAATCATGTACCTTTCCTCCCGACTCATCCTGTATACAATACTCCAAGGTATTTGATTAGCTATTACTGTAAGTGTCGTGTAGATGACAGTAAGTAATTTTAAATTTATTGAAAAATACATTGCTGTAACTTAAAATCATTATGCGTAAACCAGCATATGTAATAATGCCATTGAACAAATGTTTTCCATTCCTGTGGTGTAAGTGTACAAGACCTAATTTTATTTAGTTCAAATGACTTATAAAATTAATAACATTATGCTCTTAGTTTTTATTTTTAACAATTAAAAATTACATACGAAATTCATACACTTTTACACCAAAGTTTCCAATCAGTTTTCATATCGTTCTTATAATTTCAGTCATTTATATTTTGTACACAGTTAGCTTATATGAGCATACAAGCTAAAAACTATTGTTGGATTTTCCTTTTTTTTTTTTTTTTTTTTTTAATTTTTTCCTATCTTACATGAACGTTGAGATGTAAGTGGCTAAGTTTATTTAATGCAAATTTTTAAAATAATTGCTGAAGTTATAATTTATAAATCTCGATAATGTCTGATTTGTTAATGCTATTAACTGCACTTTTATTTTAATATACTTTTACTGAAAAGTTTCATGATACACAAAAATTATGCAGGGTTATTCTAATTTAAATAGCATATGTTTTAGTGAACTTAATTTACAATAAGCAATGTATTGTTTTTAAGTCATAGTTTTGCTAGTTCAACAAACATATTGCTACAGTTTTCCAGAAATAAAAATACAAATTTGTTGTAAATAAAAGAAAACAAATTTAATGCAACCCAAACTATTGTACTGCAGTACGAACAATATGTATATCTACAAAAAAAGTCGCAAAACCTATAATACACCACAAAACAGGAAATATCACACCTTACATGAACGCTTAAATTATCAAGATCTGCTTGATAGAAACTAAAGAAAACAGTATTCAAGAAAATTAGCAAAGCAATAAACCTGCATTACTAAAGAAAAATAATGATTTATACATACAAAAAAGAAATATATAAACTGATCACATACGAAAGAAACAAGGAGACTGCTGCCCTCTAGGAACGATATTTAGAACTACAACAACCACAAATAACTAACGCATGGTAAATATACAGACTATTGAACAACGTAATAAGTTTGATCCATCCAGAATTCTGGAAACAGGCACTAACTAGCAAGGAACGATGCATATTTGATAAGAAAAATAGGCATTAAAGTACTGTATTATGTTAAAAATAAGCCAACAAAATTTACCACATACCACTGTAACAGGACAAGAGGAAGCAAATTTGTATAAACTATAAATGCATAGTGCTGAAATCATTCCTTTGAAATTCATTTAAATTCTTCTGTTGCTTGGAAACAAGAATGTTTTACATAAGATATTACACAGAGACCAATATTTTATGTACTGAAATGTCTCAAAACACAATTACTGCACTTATCACCACTAGGGGAAGACAACCTCATTTCGTGTGCTGTGGACAGTAATTGTAAATTAATATCAGGTTTACTTGGTATACCGGGCACGAACGGTACAATTATCCCGCGTACGCGAATGTGTTAGATAAAAAACTGCATGCCAAAATAAGTACATGGTAACATTTGTTTCTTGTCTCTAAGGTATGAAATTTTTAACAAGATTGTTTTGGGGGTTTTCGGATCAACAGTTACTGAGTTAGAGTTAACAGTTTCAGATATCGGCAAACCCTGTACGTAAGTAAGCGTTGTGTGTGTTGGTTGGGGGATGGGGAGGGGAGTTCGCTCAGGATGTAGGCGAGTAGGAAGAAGGAATTTTCTTTTCGAAACTTCTTTACTCCTAAGGGAAAAGGAAGAAAATGTGCTTTTGATGAATCATGGATATAGTTAGAAACCGAGATGGCCTATCGTTGTCATTTTCACTTTAATGGGATACGATAGAAACGTCTAAATCGGGATTTCAAAATGTTTCGAAATTCCTTCCTTAAGATGGAGAAAAGAAGTGAAATTATTTTTCAATTATTCTTCCATATCCATCAAACCAGTTTATGCATCAATGCGTTTTTTCTTCAGGATTATGGTTACGTTAACAAACTAAAAAAAATTTTAAGGATTTTTTTTCAAATGCATCCAAATAAGTGCTAAAAAATTTTTAATGTATTTCATTTGGCGTCGGAGGGTATAAAACAAGTCATAACACTTGTTCCAGCATCGGATAACAATCGGATTAAGACATTATTCTCATTATCTTGAGTCACCAGGAACTGTCTGGATGTGCGTCTAACGTCAAATTGTGTTACTGTAAAATTATTTTAGTTCACATCTCAAACGGTGGCATTCATCGTAAAACCTAACACAATGTTTGTTGTGAATTATTTGTAAAGTAGTACATATATGTCCACATGAAACACACAACATAACATATTATCAGTTCCATGTTTTTTTTTTTTTTTTTGCGTAACGTTTGTAACACCACCATAATTTTCATGGCTGGGTGTTATTATTTTAGTCCATTATTTTTTCTGATTTTGTATTTGGAACTTTAATGATGCAGTATCTAGAACTTCAGAAATATATCGTTCATTTCGGCAGAATTCCTTGCAAAAATGTATCTGGTTCAACTACACTTTCAAGGGTGGTTACACCTCTTAGGAATATATTTAGCCTATACATCATGTGTAGCTCCTCGATCTCTTTTTAATGACGAACCATCTGCCAAAGTTTGTCGGTAGAGTTCAGCACACACACACCCACATACGCATGCACGCACACACGTGTCTACACACACAAATATTGTATATATATATATATGTATATATACACATAAATAAATATATATGTATATAGTGTTTGTAGTTGTGTTTGTGTGTGTATGTAGGCTGTATACATATTCGCAGTGTGTGTAGGTGTGAATGTACATATACGTGTATACAAAAACATACGAGTGTTAATGTATTTATACATACGGTACAATACTAGTGAACTAGTGTCAGAAATTGAAAGACATGGCTAATAACAAGGGAAGACGTTTCTGGGCGTGCGGACTTTAATTTAGTAAATAACTTTTTCGTTCATATAACAAGCACCACCACTATCAATTACATGCACAATTATAAATTCATATTTATGTGTATGTGTAAAAGAGTGTTGCTTTTATTTATTTTTTATTTGCCCAGATTACTCTTCAGGTGCACATAGATGACGTTAAGAAAATTTAACAACTAAGCAGCAGCTCTGGAAATGAGTGCACTATATCTCAGCACCACAAGGATGGGCAGCAGACATAGAAGGACGATTGTTCTCCTACCTCCTTCCTCGACTGTTTTCGCACTAAATTCGTACCCTGTTTACTGACGTGCCCGGCCACCCACCTTCCCGACTCTCAGACCACGTGATCGCTCGCGGGGAGCTTTCCCTTCTTTTATATCGCGTCCACGTCTCCCCGTCTGCCACGTACAAAGGGGATTAATTCCGGAACTTCTGCTGCACGTCGGCAAGCTTACCGCACACGGAAGGAAAACTGCTTACTTTTTTATTTCTCTGCCGTGTGGTATCCTCTTCTTTGAGCCAAAAAATGCATGTTCTTCTCGTTGTTTTTAAAACAAGGCAGACAACTGTGGACAAGTTAGTGAACATTTTAAAACTTAAATCTGCGAGTTTTATTCACTACTTGTTCACTTTAACATACTTGTACTTAGTTAATTTTCTTCAACTGAATTTAAAAGGCATTTAATTGCAAGAAATATTTTACTCAACCTAATACAGAGTAAAAGTATTATCTACTTACGCTAAAAAATAAGCTCCATAAAAATATCTAACAGGTTAGCATAACTTAAGATTATCATCATAACTGAAAATTTGTTTAAAAACACTTAAAAATGGCTTTCGTTGAAGAAATGGCATAAACTTGAGTTCCACAGTACAACAATTACATTAAAATGGGGTTATAAGTCTTCGGATTCAAAGAGTTCGGCCGCTTTTACTTAAGTGCGCTTTCATTAAATTCATGTCATTAATTTTACGAAAGTTATTTGTTTGCTTGAAAAACTACCATCTTATTAAGAACTGCGGCCCCACACACAATTAGTATGCATGGAGTATTGGAGTTAGTCGGCACTGAAACTGAACGTATAATTGGTTTTCCGCCACCAACATTTAATTTGATTGCAAACTCACCACTCTGCTCTCCTATTCTCGTTTGTCCTTTGCGCAGCAAAAACCGGCTAAGGCGTAATTTTAAACAAATTGTTTTCGATTAATTTATAGTTTATAGACACCCCGCGTTTTAAATAAGTATTGCTGTTTGTTTTAAGTTAGCACTTCGAAAAATTAAGTTAGGTGAGATACAGATTCTAGAGCGAAAAATTTTTAAGTTTCCTGTTGTGTTATGAAAACTGTCGATGTACTCGGGCCAACTCTCATGCCCGCTAACCTATCAATCTATAATTTCAAAAATGGTTATTTTTAGCGATATTTAAAGTTTATAGTGTTATTTCTGTTTCTCTAATGGATTTCCAACTCAATCGAAGGGAAAATCATGTAATGAAGCTCGTCCTCTTTTTTGCAAGCGATTGATATATTGTTGTTTTTGAAATTCTTAAAGTAAGTACATTATTTGATGATATTTTTAGGGTAGCTTGCCACTGAGTTAACTTATAGTTTAAATCTGCATGAAATTGTTGGAATATTCATATCATTAAGTTTTCATTAGATGTTTACTTAATGACATATTTGCAGTATTTCTATCTTTATTACAAAACGAAAATGATTGTACATTCGCTTTTTTTTTTTTTCGGTGTTTTGCGATATATAAACCATACAGGTTACCTAACATTGCACGTTTCAATAGCGGGCTGAGCAAAGTGATGTCAATCTGAGTTAAACTGTAGAAAATTACTTGAATGACATGTTCTGGGCGCAGTGGCGTATCGTGGTAGTGTTGAAAGGCATGCGGTGCTAAGCAGTGAGTATACACAACTATTAGTTGTCTGTGAGATCATTAGACTTGTATAGGTACGTAGAGTATCGAGCCTGTAACGTACAAGAGACAAGGAACGTATTGTCCAGTAATACACCTCGGTCTACACAACGCATGTTTGTCGGATATGACAGGTAGGCACACTAAGTCCACGTGCTCAAAGCGTATAGTCAGAGCCGGAAAAGGTCACTTCTACGACCTCGTCATTTCACCGAATGTTTTCCCTACTCTTCCCCTTACTTCCTCCACCCCGAACCCCTCCGCAAACCTTCTCTAAATATGTACTGTCAACTGCCGAGGTCGTAGACCTCCCCTACACTTCCTACCCTCTGCAAAAACCATACTAACCGCCTGTTGGTATCCCTTTACCCTTTCCATAAACCATATGCACCGTCTATTGGTGCTTATATGTACCGTTCCTCCCATTGGCTACCACGAGACGTGACGAGTTCGTAAACTTGACGTAAAGCTGAAACCCTATATTGGCCATATCATCCAACATTCGTCACCGCCCCGCATAACCCCCAGCGTAGTGGAGAGAGGAAAATAAATATGTTCTGTCAACTGACGAGGTCGTAGAACTGACATAACTCCATATATATATATATATATATATATATATATATATATATATATATATATATATATATATATTGCATACCTTGGAACACGACCACGATACACCATTGTTTGTGCGTAGGTAGCGAATCAGTTAAAAAAATAATTAATTTCTATTTCTGAATGAACGCATTGAATATTGCGGTCATGTGTGTAATGTATAATAATATCATATGGGCGATGCACCTTAGGGCAGGGTTGCCACCCACCGAATTGGTCGCATGTTGCTGAGGGGCTCGCAGGCTACCACTGTCCTTCTGTGACATGGCACCAGGAACGTAGCCAACAATTTTTTTCAGGGGGGGGATATTACCCATTCACGACGCTAATATAAGGGGACGTGGTCCAGGGGTCCTCCCCCGGATTTTTTTTTTTTTTTTTTTTTTTTTTTAGGTACAAAATGATGCTACTTAAGAACTTTGCGAACCAAAAAATTAATATACCACTTTAATAATTTAATAAATTTTATTAGTTTTAATTTAATTTTAACGTTTTCATAGAATTTCGGGGGGGGGGGATATATCCCGATATCCCCCCCTTAACTACGCCCCTGCATGACACGAGACCCTGCAACGGAGCAGCGCCGGAATGATGGGTCTGGGGAAGCGGAAATTCCCCTACAAAACCCTGCCGATTGGTGATGTCGTTCGGAAGGTGTCCCACATGTGAAGATTCTGGGGTCACCCGGCGGAAACTAAACCCGGATCGCCGCGTTTAAAGGCGAGCGATCTGACACTCACAGATTTATTATTGACATGAAAAGTATTAATTTACACATAAGGGTGAGCGATATTATTTTTATAAGTCGTTATGTGATTTTTAGTGATCTACATGATCCGGTGGCTTTATAGACAGCTTTCAACTATCCAGATACATGTTACCCGGATTAATCGTCTTTGAGTGTTCGGATGCAGTACACATAAAAGACGATGCCGAATGTTTTTCTCAGGATTCTTCTGTTTTCCTACCCCAATTCGTGTTACGAAACCTCTCTCACGGGTGGTACCTCGCTTGTAAGACTTCTTTTCGAACCAATAATTGGCTTAGAAGATCACGCTCCTGTTTGTATGAGTGCCGGCGTTTTTTATAATAATTGTTGAACTATTTGTACGATTTTCATCAAACGTAGTAAGGATGCCTGACTTTTTGGTATTTCAATTTTTGGTGAATATTTAGAAAAGGGCGGCAATCTAGAATTTTAAGTTCATTTGCTATATCTTATGAATCGTACATCATCCGATTTGAACGTAAATGGGTACGATGGCAGCACTTCACGTTACAATCGTAGTTGTATAACCTCAAATGTCCGCAACTTCGGAAAATATCAACATCAGAAATTTTTAGGTTTTTCTAGCAGTAATTCAGGAATCTTATATGATAATTATTGCAAAATTTGTGTGCTCGAAGTAGTTTATAATACAAGTAAATCATTATTTAGTAACTTAATATATAATGTCTTCTATTAAAAAAATAATAATTGTTTTTAATGTCACGTTCTTCAAGAATTGTTAATCTCTTTAGAACGAAAATTTGAACCGATACAGTTCTTAGTCAAAGCATTGCATTCTGGGTAACTTACACTCAAGTGTATGCCATTTGGAAAATTAACACAATCCAATGCTTTGACTTTAATGTTCTATAAACTTAGGAGCCGTTCAGATGTTGACCAAAGTGTATCATTTGTTAGATTACGAAAAAATCTATGCATTTTTTTTTGTAATGTAGCCAACTAGTCTGCTACTTTAACTAACGTGAGCAATATATATTTTATAACAATTTACACCTAAATGTCCGTTCATCCGATTAAATTAAATTTAGAAATATTTATATGACTGTCACCTATATTTGTGTATGTAATAACTTTAATTAGCACTTCCATTTTTTATAACATTGCATTTTATGTCAATCACTTTAAAAGTTTGCTCTAATTGAAATGTTAAGATTTATAAGGGATATCTCAGGAAGCACTAATTCGATTTAAACGAAAATTTTTACTAAGTATCTTTTATTTTGAGTGATTTTTCATTTCATGTTTCCACAATTTTAAAAAAAATAGCAGCAATCGTAATTGAAATTTTTTAGCAATACCATCGTTACTTTACTAACAATTAGTTTGTAAGACAGGTTTTTATAGTCTCCTTTTTTCAAGATTGCTACATTTGAAGAACTTTTTTTTCATATCCCATTACATTTATTTATTTGATTTTTGTAAACAAAAATTTTACCTATATCTACATAATTAGAACAATATTATGTATCTTTCAAATAATAGTTCGTTTAGAATTTGTCAAAGGAATAAACACAAATATCAGTTCGGTGATTATGTATTTCTAAGTCAAATACCATGCTGCGTACTATCCAACATCCTTTATAGGTATTGTACACAATTATGTAACTAACAATTATTCGCAGTATTAGAAATACTGTCGTGTTAGTGATAATATTAATGAATGTGTGATTATCAGCGTAATAAATACTTATTTGAATATGGTACTATTTTAAATATAGCACACCTATACGATATGGTGAATGCATCGTAACTCAAGATAATACAGGTATGTTTCTGAGTTCAGCAGTATTTTCACTAGTAATGTTAACACATACTTTATGTTTCATAAAGGCACTTGAAGGAAGTAGGCCTCTTGGTTATACTTAAACTTACTGTTACTTCTAGAACTACAAAAGTCGCTTGTAAATTTGGTTTCTTTGATTTTTTTTTTTTTTGTAAATTATAGTGTAAAAATCTAATTTCATGCCATTTCTTAATACTTTTTGTGTAGTTCTGTTGAACATTATTGTAGTTAGTTATAAAATTCTTCCGAGTTTATACAGCATAGAAAATGTATACAAGAAATATAATCTGTACTTTATTTAGAATAGTGTTTTACATAAACTAAGATTAATTAAGTGATATAATTTGAAAATAAAACAGCACAGTTTGTAGTTGTAAGGCACATAATAACAACCTTGATTTTTCACAGCCCATATATATCTACCTATGTTTTATAACAACAATGTTTATCAAAAGGTTAAACTGAATTGAATGGTCAACCCCAGATATCCACTTTTTTGCAAAATTAAAGTGTCCACAGGAGATCATTAAAGGAGGCAAACAACATCAGTTCGTATTAAAACAACACATGTCCACGCACTAAAAAAAAAAAAAAAAAAAAAAAAAAAAAAAAAAAAAAAAAAAAAAAAAAAAAAAAAAAAAAAAAAAAAAAAAAAAAAAAAAAAAAAAAAAAAAAAAAAAAAAAAAAAAAAAAAAAAAAAAAAAAAAAAAAAAAAAAAAAAAAAAAAAAAAAAAAAAAAAAAAAAAAAAA